>CM051365.1:14495862-14545862 GCA_028015245.1 Cardamine occulta | reverse complement strand
TGGAAATCTGATCTACTCAAGAAGTTTATTGCAAGTTCCAACTCCAATGGCTGCAGCGAGGTGCCAACCAGCGTGAAGGAAAGGTGTCTCGGGGAAGAAATCGTCAGCTATGAACAGAGCACCTCCTAGCAAAGAAGACATTTTGTGTACGTTATGAGCTGTTTTGAGTTCTGGATCCTTTAAGCTTCGTTTAGCAAATGCGACCTCCATCATTCCTATGAACAGCAGAGACCATGAGAGGCTGAAAAGGTAGAACTAGAGCTGATGCAGCCATCAGTAACTTTGGATTCTCATTCCTTAGAGCCCTTGAGAGACACTGTACAAACCACAACCGGTTAAATTAGCTGAAGAGGAATCTAGAGATGGGTTAAGAGAAGAGTGGTTACTTACTATTGTTGTTGTGGCTATCATTGTGTAATCTACCCATCTCAGGTACTTCCTCAACTTTCCCCTAGAGGCATGATACAGACTCGATGCTATTCCAACTCCAATCAGCGAGTTTGCGTACACCTTTGTGTTCAGATTCTTCCTACATTATATAGTTTCTTTAATCTCCTTATCTTGTCAGAGAAACTCTACTTGGAATGATATTTTGCAAAGCTAGAAGAACATTTACCTCGGTGCCTGCATTCCGAGGACGATGAAAGGAAGCGATGTAGCCACATTAGCAGCTGTTTCTAAGACACTTTGGTCACCTATCATATGTTTCGATTGCGATTAACCATCTTGAGATTGGAAAGATAAAGAACCAAAAGCAAGACGGAGTGATCCATACCGCGAATGCTGCAACAGATTGGTCTTAGGCATGGAGGTCTTTGTTGCCAAAAACGTCTGTAAATGAGAAACAAAGTCAAGAACTAAACCGTTTCGAAGCTGAGAATGTCCCCAACAAAATGTTTAAGTAACATACTCGATGACAAGTCTCTGATTTGATTCCATGTCTGCGGATTTGGTGTTTGTGTGATGAAAGTCACCGATTTGAGTTCTCTTCTCAAATGAAAAGGGCGAATGAGATACGACATGGACTCCATGGATACCCTCAAGGGCGTTGCTTGACTTTGATACATTTTGCAGGCTCATGGACTCTTCGGGCTATTTACCATACAGACCAAGTCTCTCTATAAGCCAGCAGAGAAAATTAACTACTTGATGGCCTTGCTTGTTCTGTTCTGATGACAAAAACAAAAATATTTCATACATTAAACCATACTAATTGGTCCATACATGTGTTCAAAAACAGAGAAATTAATTGCTCGATTCTCAACGACCATACACAGATGAATACTGAATACTTCACCATAGGAATTCAATTACAAATGATCATTATAACGTTTTGAACGGATTCAGAACTAAGTAGAAGCTAACACACAAAGCTCTTACCAAAAACTATTTCACAGAAACATGCAAAACTTATACAGAGAGAGAGAACCTGAAGGAATGGTGGTGGAAACTCGAGAAGAAGAAATGTATAAAGAGAGATGAAGGAGCGAAGTAGAAGCAGAGAGAATCAGAGTCAGAGATGCGAATGACACACGAATCTTCTTCCTTAATTCTCTACTCCACGGCATATTCTCATCATCTATTTTCTTATTACAGTGAACCGGCCCGGTTTTACGGGTTAGATATCGATTTGATTTGAAACCGGAACGTAACTAGAGTTCATGCATGGCTTATGGGTATGGGCCGGATATGGGTCAAGACTTAAGCCCAACGTTTGAGGCTAGCAGGACTGTGTAGAAAATATATGTATTATTATAAAATTTTAATAAAATTTGGAAAACCAATATAACATAGTTATTGTTTGATCTTCATTTTCGATCATGACTTCAATATTTAACAAAATCAAAAATTAATTATTTCCATATGCGTTGAAGTGTTCTTTAATGGGGGAAAAAAGTGTTCTTTGATGGCTTCAAATGGCATCTTTATTCTAGATAAATTGGTGGAAACAGCCATTTAATTAACAGATAAATGATTTTACATCATTTTAAATGAAACTTTTTGTCTTTTGATGGATTTTTGACATATATCCGTTAGCAGATATAGTTATTTATAAATGCATGCGATGTGATTAATTGTTTTTTCTTAAAAGGTGAAAGTTGGCTAAATTCTTTATAGCCGAGATAAGTTAATTCGCAGTTTTTTTGGTCCATAAAATTATATTTGTACGGCTAAACAAAAATTTTATTTATTCTTTCAAATAGTATATTTAATATATATATATATATATATATATATTATAAATTCGCAAGTTTGAGTTAAAACCAACCATAAATAACTCGATTCTTCAGAATTAATATCAAGGATATATGTAGCCAAGACTGATTATTTGTAGACAATTTCAGAGATTTTGAAGAAAAAAAATATAGATTTAAAAAATATTAACAACACTTAGTTGAAAACTAAATGTCTACTAGCTGACGCAGGGACACCTGGTCGAATGAATTATCTACCAATTAATCCAATCATAATAATAATATACATAAATTCATTGACTTCGTCAAAAAAATATAATCAAATGGAAAGGACAAAGTAGTAACCATCTATAATATATTATCCCAGTTATTTATCCGATAGTTAAGTCAACTTTTCCTCACTCATTCCTCTATTAAAGAGGCTCGACATTGTTAAGGATTTTAAGTCTACAAGAAAAAATTATCACTTTAGCCTATTAGTGAAAAGAAGCAATGTCAGACTCTTCTTCTCTAGCAGGGCAGGTTGAGGTAGAAGTTGAGATCAAAGCTCCGGCAGAGAAGTTCTATGAGATGTACACTGGAAAATCACAACATGTCGTCGAAGCTACTCCTAGCAACGTGCAAGCATGTGATCTGCACGACGGAGAGTGGGGCACAGTTGGCAGTGTTATCGTCTGGAACTACTTTCATGGTATTTAATTATTCAAGAACAAAACATTTTAGAAGATATATATAAAATATGGAGAGAGATATTTGATTAATTGGTAAACATTTCGTTTTGGATGTATAGATGGGAAGGCAAAAGTGGCTAAAGAGATAGTCGAAGTAGTGGAATCGGAGAAAAGGCTGGTCACGTTTAGGGTTGTAGAGGGAGATCTATTGGAAGATTACAAGAGCTTCTTGATCACGGTCCAGGTGACTCCTGAGCAAGAAGGCCTTGGAAGTGTTGTGAAGTTGCACTTTGATTACGAGAAGATCGATGAGAACGTAGTTCACCCCGAGACTCTATTTCCATTTTTCGTTGAGATGATCAAAGAGGTCGACGAACACCTCATGTCCGAGGAATAGGCCTGGACCTTTTCTGTATACCTTATAAACGTGTTGCATATTTGTCTAAATATTGTGCTCTTATCTTTGGATTCAAACAAGATATCTGTGAGTGTATGTGTTATAAAATGATTATTTATGGTTTTTGTCGACTTGGTGTTTTTTTTGTTTCCCTTGTCGACTTGGTGTTAGTTACGTTTTATGTTGAAACTTGCAACTTGCACATTTATAACAGATTCGGGACATGTAATCTAGTAGCTTGTATAACATTTTCTAACCTAAACATTTTTAAGATGTGTAATAAATTAACCCCTCTCTTTATCCCTTAATCACAAGTTTGAAAATTTATCTGATGTTTTCAATAAAATTTTTTTTTTTTTTGATAAAGAATCAATTAGTTTAGATATATTGTTTAACAGAATTAATTTAGATATAAAAAACATTCACTCACTCTTTTTATATATACATATATTTTACGATATTATTATCTTGATCTATGTCATTTATACATTAAAATATAAAAATATATTATTAAAAAAAAAAAACAAACTAGTCTAGTTTTGTTATTTGTCTAGTTTTCAGTGTGAACTCTTAATGTGTAATGTACGGAACGTAGTATAGTCGAGTGGTTGTCGCATTCTAGAAGGCCTTAAAAGTCAACACCATGTTTTGTGCTTATCAACATCACGTATGAAGCCACCTTTCTTTTCGTTATTATTATATAGTTTTTTTTTTTTTTTTTTTTCTTTTTGTTACGGTAAAGGTAATATAACATGAGTCAGAGCGAGAGACCAGAGAATCGTCAAGCCATGGCTGGTATCCAAACTTTAGAAATCGAAATTCAAGTGAACATGACGGCCGATAAATTCTTCAATACTTTCAAGAAGAAAGAAGAGAATTTCACGGACAAGACTGAGGCAGTTTCTGTTGAACGTGGCGATCCCACATCCAACTCCTCTATTCAGATCTGGAATTTCATCGTTGGTATGTACTATAACAAATTGTGTATTTGGATTCTTGAAAAGGGAGTTTTCTCCTTTTTTCTAGTTCTTGAATTCAATCGACTACTTTGGATTTATTATATATATAGATGGAAAGATGGAGCATATAAAAGAGAAGATAGATGTAGATGAAGAGAACAAGTCAGTGTCCTTCTTAGCTCTTGAAGGAGATGTGTTGAAGCAATACAAAAGCTATAAGATAACACTTGACGTTATTCCTAAAGATGATCGAGTTTGTATTGCCAAGTGGACATGGGAATACGAGAAGCTAAACGATGACGTTCCTCCTCCTACTAGATACACTGCCTTCGTTGCAGATTACACGCGCGACCTCGAGACTAGGTTGTTGTTATCTGAATCATGAACATGTTGTCAATGTTTCTGAGTTTCTTGTTAAATAAACTAAATCTTGTTGCAAAGACAACAATAATCTTATAGTCCCCTGTTTTGGTCTCTCTTGTTCACAGTTAATCTTCAATAATAAAAGTTCTCTTTTTTTTTTCAGTTATTATTTTGGCTTTATGAAGCCTACATCCGCTTTTATACACATCCAAGGCCTTGCAAATTACAACGGCGAGAAATGATTTGCATATTAAATATTTTAGTTACTCAATAGAAATAGATCTAATACCAATACGGACAACCTATTTCAATTGTTGTGGTTTTTAAAATTGCCTGACATTTCATATATATATATATACCATGTTTACATAATTTAGAAAAATACAAGATTTTTTTAAATAGCATGACTATATTTATTGGATAACTTTATACATAGTTTATTTTCATTATATAATATTACAGTATATATATATATATACCATGTCTACATAATTTAGAAAAATACAATCTTTTTTTTTTAAATAGCATGACTATATTTATTGGATAACTTTTATACATAGTTTATTTTTTCATTATATAACATTATAGTATATATATATATATCTGTATATTATCGACGAATCAATTATATAGAATTTATATTCGTCTGGCTAAAAGAAAGCTTCATGAATTCCACCGAATTTCCCAAAAGAAGGCAAGAAATATGTGGTTCCCTTTTTAATCTATTTGGATAAGATGCATCCTGAAATTTAAATTTTATTTGACTGATTCCTCTCTTTTTTCCTTTCAATTGTAGATTATTCTTATTCTTCTTGTGGTCTCCGTTCAGAACCATATAGGCCATGTGGTTTCCTTGTTCTTAAATGTTTTCATTTCGCTATTAAAGTAATTACATGCTTTCTGTTAGTGAATTTCTTACATCCAAAAGTTTAAACGTAATTATTTTGGTCTTAAAAAAAAAAAATATTTTTTCCACTTAATTATATCACCAGTGGAAATGTGGAATTACTCATCCCCACAGTGATTTCTTAAGAGTTATTAGATAACACCACATGTTATTACCAAAATCGATAAATAGATAGTTATGTTGTGAATTGTGATATATATTTATGGGTATGGGAAAAGACTTGGAGTTATTCAATTTGCAGATACAGTGATCATTATTGCAGAGATTCCACACGAGCGGCCTCAAGACAAAGTACATTGTCTGAAACATAATATATCGACTTATAACAACATTTTTGAAACACGCCTTTAGTGCGGACTGCAGAGACACATTATTAAATCGATTCCCACAACTGACTACAAGAATCTTATATATAGTTGTTATATGTCAGCTAGTTAGTCTGATTCCTTACGTTCCCTATGGATATATATTCCAACATTCCACGATTCTCTTGTTTGAGAATGACTCATAGAGTTTCACTAATAGTGTTTCTTGAATGACATAAAGTCTACAAACCAAAAACCAGGCTTACCAGGAGAACCATAAAAATCGACGGAAACGATCTGAAGTCCTGAACCATACGCTTTATTATAACCCACTGTTTAAAAATTACAATATTAAGATTACAAGTAAAATAGAAACTCAATATGTTAATCTTGTTATGTATGTATTAATATAATTTTAAAATTGTAAACGCAATCATTTATTCTTCGGTTTGCTTTTTGTCATGGCATTTATAACTTTACAATTGAAAGAAACCACTAAATTATTATGTGTTGAACGTAAACATAATAATTTAATATATAACATATCTAAACGCAAACGTGAAAAAGCCCTAGGACAATAGAGGGAGATCGAATGAAAGAGTTCAAGAGCTTCTTGATCACTGTCCAGGCGACACAGAAGCAAAGAGGACCTGGAAGTGTGGTTAAGTGTCACTTCAAATATGAGAGGACTGACGAGAAGGTGGCTAACCCAGAGAATCTGCTTGCGGTACTTGTCAAGGTATTCAAAGGCATGGGGGAAATGCTTTTGTCCGAAGTCTAGAGGACTCGTCGGATATCCATCTATCTAACTATCTATGTTTGTGTGTGTGTGTTGTAAAATGTCTCAATAATGTGCTCTCTCTAGACTTGAAGAGATCTAATCTGCAAGTATGTCTTACATATATAATGTTTGCTATTGCTGAGTTTGTGTTACGTACTTTTAAAGTGCAATTTGCAAATTGTAATTTTGTTGTCGCTATGAGTTTCTCATATGCTCGTTATGTTTATAAATAATAATAATAAATTGTATTATAGATCTGACTAGAAAAAATAGTATAGCATTATATTAGTGTAAGTTGTGTGATATAAGTATTTACCATGCTACGATCCCTTCTTTTTTTTCTTTTACATTCTACGGCTCGATCCCTATAACGTGTCTCTTTGAATCGACCATTCTGGTCAGATTCCACATTCAATCCTAATTAATGGCTTACTCATCGTAACCGTGGCTTTCTGTGCTTTGGAGAGGGATGTGTAATAGAAATAGACATGAGATAGAGGTTGTATTGTTACAAGTGTAATGGAAATACTACGTGCGTGACCTTAAGGCACCGTTGTATGTATTATATGGTTAATGATGATAAATTTTCCCGAGTCGTTGATAATAGCAGCGTATAATAATTAATCTTAAGCACGCCTTTCGTGCAGAGACCCATCATTGACTCGATTCCGGCAATTATAGTCTACAAGAATCTCATAGTTAAAACCAAAAGGATCATTATATTTTTTGCACCAATCTGTAACTCATGTTTTACAACGATTTATGCAACTTTGAGTTTCACACTGTTAACAATTATTTTAGGGTCAGTTTCATCTTCTGGAACTAAATTCTTGGTTCAACTCTTTATATTGTTATATTAAGTATACAAGAAGGAGAATATTCTTTTCATCGAAGCAGTGGAACTGGAGAAGAATCTGATAAATTTTAAGCTAATAGAAGGAGATGTGATGAAGAGTTCAAGAACTTCTTGATCACTATAATATATATAGGGTAAAAAGCAAGAAGGCGAAGTGGCACATTGAGTATGAGAAGATTAATGAAAAGGTGGCTCACCCTATAGAACAAAACAATGCTTCAGTTCTTTAGCATTGTTCGCTAGATTAATGTGATTTAATTTTCTTAGGTAAGACCACATAGATATATAAATAGAATTTGTGCTTGTGATATGGGAGTTTATTAAATTTGCAGATACATTGTCGTAATTATTGTAGATTTTACATGAGCGACCTCAAGACAAAGTATATTGTCTGAAACATATCGTCGATTTATAAAAGTATCTACCTTTGTCTTTGGTAGATGGAAGTGGTCGATAATAGCGGCCTATATCATTCTTAAAACACGCCTTTAGTGCAGAGAAACATCATTGAATCGATTCCTACAATTGACAACAAGAATCTTATAGTTGTTATCAGCTAGTTGGTCTGATTCCTTACGTTCTGTAAGGGACCATATATATTCTAACATTCCGAAATTCTCTCGTTTTAGAATGACTCCTACGTACAATTAATTTGGGTCTGAATGACACAAGTCTGAAGTCTACTAACCAAAAATCAGTTTTACAAGGAGAAGAGAAACCCATAAAAACGATGGAAATGACGTGAACCATGTACTTAATTACAACATTACGTTTACAAAGTAAAATAGAAACTCGATATGTTAATCTTGTTATGTAATATATAATTTTAAATTGTAAACGCACTCATTTAACTCGTTTCTTCTTCGGGTTTTTTTGGCATTTATTACTTTACAATTGAAAAAAATCACAGAAAAATTATGTGTTTGAATGTAAATATAACAATTTAACATATAAGCGTAAACATATATAAACGCAAACGCGGGAAAAAAAATCCCTAGGTAATGATTGGAAATTAGTTTATTTTAAATAACATTGGTATATATATATATATATGAAACTATAAAAGTCAGGGAATAAAAAATGGTCACCACAAAATAAACTCCAAATTTTCTGCCTAGTACCAATTGCTCATTCCCTCCTCTATAAAAAGGACTATGAATTCTAAAGAGACTCACTCACACTCTCATTAACACCCTAAAGAAGCAAAACATCCGTATAAAAAAGAATATGGCACAGGCTATGCGTCAGATTTCTCTGGTAGGGGAGCTTGAGGTAGATGTTGAGATCAAAGTTTCGGCAAAGAAGTTTCACCAATTGCTCGTTGGAAGACCACAAGATATTTCGAAAGCCACTCCTGACACCATCCAGGGATGTGATCTGCGAGAGGGAGAGTTTGGCAAAGTTGGCAGTGTCATAGTTTGGAACTATGCTATTGGTAAAAGCTATATACAAGTTTATTTAAATATATAATTCTGCAAGAACATAGATGATTTGATCTTATAAAATAAAAGGCCAATTCCCTAAAATACTTTTCCATAGGATAAAAAAAAAACCCCCCTTCATTTGAGTGCAGATGGGCAGCCAAAAGTGGCGAAGGAGAGGATCGAGGCAGTGGATCAGGAGAAGAATATTTTAGCGCTCAGGGTGATAGAGGGAGATCTATTGAAAGAGTTCAAGAGCTTCTTCGTCACTATCCAGGCGACACCGAAGCAAAGAGGACCTGGAAGTGTGGTTAAGGGTCACTTCAAATATGAGAGGAAGGACGAGAAGGTGGCTCACCCAGAGAAACTGGTTGCGCTATTTGTCAAGATGTCCAAAGACATGGACGAAATGCTTTTATCCGAAGTCTAGAGGACTCGTCGGATATATATCCATCTATCTAACTATCTATATGTTTCTAAGTGTTTTGTAAAATGTCTCAATAATGTGTTCTCTCTAAACTTGAAGAGATCTAATCTGCAAGTATGTCATACATATGTTTGGTCTGAGTTTGTGTTACGTACTTTCAAAGTGCAATTTGCGAATTGTAACTTTTGTGTTGCTATGAGTTTCTCATATGCATGTTATGTTTATAATTAAATAACAATAATATATTGTATTATAGATCGATCTGACTAGAAAAAAATAGTATAACATTCTATTAGTGTAATTTTTTGATATAAGTATGTAACATGTTATGTCTACAAGAAGCAGAGGATCGAAGCAGTTGATCTGGAGAAGAATCTCATCGCGTTTAAGCTAATAGAAGGAGATCATGTGATAAAAGAGTTCAAAAAGCAAGAAGTTGTTGAAAGTTTTGTTCAGTGGCACAATATGAGAAGATTAATGAAAAGGTGGCTCACCCTAAAACAAAACAATGGTTCAGTGTTGTTAGCATTGTTCGTTATAGCAATGTCCAAAGAGTTCAACAAACATTTCTTGTTTCGAGGCATGAACGACTCTCACTGTGTGTGTATGCACGTATTAACTTTTTGAGTTAGCTATGAGTATATGATACACAGAGTTTTAATCCTAAATAATTTTACAAGTGCACAGACAATCACAGTAGTATTAAAGGGATCGAATCAGAAAGAACCAAGGTTATACTATGAATTTATGAGATTTTGTAAATAAAGATAAGATAAAATATGAGATTGATTTTGAAACTGAATTACAATTAAATTAAAGCGGTATAAAACTAATAAAGACAAGCACTAGATCAAGGTAATTCGCAGGTGATTCAGAGATGAGAACTTATCAACTATTCAGGATCTAATTCAGCAAAGGTCTAGAACTCAAACATAAGAATAATATCGACCCACTCTCATGGCGACGACAACTTTATCTAACAACCTAGATACCTAAACTCTCGCTTGGACCTAGAGATGCATATAAGCATTAAAGAATGGGTTCAATATGTTCACAACCAGCCGCACCAACTCTCGTCACCTACGTCTGATTGCTCACCAATGTCTTTTCTAGCAACCTAAAACACTCTCGCGAATAGGTTTAACCTAAAATCATAAACTAAGTGATCAGTTTAGTTTAAGCATTAATTTCGACCAGAGGTGAAGATAGTATGTATTTATGCATCCTATTTGTGCCAAATTAAATCATCTCATGAATACCTTTGAAAAACCCTAATCTAGTTAATGAACTACTCAGACATGGAAGAAGAAAACATAGCAATGGAATAAAAGGAATTCATGAATAAATACTGAAAAGTAACAAGGTTCCGAATTTTTCTCAAACCAAAGTATGGATGATTTCCAAGTCTAAGCAATCGAAAACAAAGATGATGGGAACAAGAGCTAGGCGATGGCGACAAAGGAGGAGAAGGAGAGAATCTTCAAGCAGTTTCTGATTTTTCTCCCAGGAAAAGGACATCTTTTCTTAAGAAAGGCTGCTGACCTATTTAATCACCCGAAATTAGGTCAACTCGGGCTCCTTAATTTTTTCCGGCGGAGCATGTGCTCCGTCGGGTGCTCGCGTGTAAATTCGGCCTTTTTGCTTCTAATCCGCATCTTTTTGCTCCAAAAGTCCAATAAGCTTCAGTCCATCCAATTTATGTTCCAAGACTTCATTCTGACCTGTTAAGACTCAAAATCGACTCGAAAGATACTAAGAATGACTATAAAACATTAGTAAATATGGGCCAAAATCATCATATAGATCAATCCACATTTTGTTCCCAAACTCGATAAATAGAAGTTGTGTTGTGATATGGGTATGGGGCTATTCAATTTGCAGATACAGTGTCGTCATTATTGAAGATTTTACATGAGCGACCTCAAGACAAAGTACATTGCCTGATACATGATATCGATTTATAAACGGGTATACTTTATTATAATTATTTTTATTTAAACGGGTCTACTTTTGTCTTTGGTATAGGTGAAAATGGTCGATAATAGCAGCCTAAAACATTCTTGAAACGTGCCTTTAGTATGGAGCAGGACCGGCCCTGACAATTCTAAGACCCAAACCCAAATTTCTTTAGGCCTATATTATAGGTTAATTAGGAAAATAGAAACTTGTAAAAAGGACTTTTCAACATTAAGAGGTTTCGAATACATGACTTTGAGGACTATTTTCGTTGTTTAATTTTTACCACCTAAACCAATGAATTTTTTGATAGAAAAGGGCCGAAAAAAATAAATATAGATTGAAAGCCTCAAGCACATGGTTGAGACACGTCACTGAATCGATTCCCACAATTGACAAGAAGAATCTGATTCCTGCCCTTTAATTACCTAAGGGACCATATATATCCCAACACATTCGGAATCTCTTGTTCCAGAATGACTCCTACGTATAATTAATTTGGAGTTTCACTAATAGGATTCCTGAATGACACATGTCTACAAACCAAAAAGCAGTCTTACCTGGAAAAGGGAGAACCATAAAAACCGATGGAAACGAAGTTAACCATGTGCTTAATTATCCCGCTGTTTTAAAGAATGTAAACATATTTTTGTTTGCATTTACTAATTAATTACAATATTACGTTTACAAATAAAATACGAACTCGGCATGTTAATCTTGTTACGTAATATATAATTTTATGATTGTGAACGCTATCATTTTTTTCTATGGTTTGCTTTTTGTCTTGGCTTTTATTCCTTTACAATTGAAAAAAAACCACAAGAATATTATGAGTTTGAATGTAAAAACAATAATTTAATATATAAGCTAAACATATCGCTAACGTGGGAAAAAAGCCCAATGTAATGATTCCACATAATTTTATTCTAAATAAAGGTAATTTGATAATAATATTTTTCAAACCATGTCAAATTAGATATAGTTTTAGAAGTTATTACTAAATATAGGATAGTTATCTAATTTTCCCTAAAAAATAGTCACCATAAATTAACCTAAACTAAATTATAACTCCAAATTTTCTGCCTAGTCACAACTCCTCATTCCTTCCTCTATAAAAGGGGCTATGAATTCTAAAGAGACTCACTCACTCTCATTAACAGCCTATAGAATCAAAACATCCGTACTAAAAACAAATGGCACATGCTATGCGTCAGATTTCTCTGGTAGGGGAGCTTGAGGCAGATGTTGAGATCAAAGCTTCGGCAAAGAAGTTTCACCAAATGCTCGCTGGAAGACCACAAGATATTTCGAAAGCCACTCCTGACAACATCCAGGGATGTGATCTGCGAGAGGGAGAGTTTGGCAAAGTTGGCAGTATCCTAATTTGTAACTATGTTGTTGGTAAAACCTATAAGTTTATATAAATATATAATTCTGCAAGAACATAGATGATTTGATCTTATCAAAAAAAAAAAAAAAATATTCATTTTGGGTGCAGATGGGCAGCCAAAAGTGGCCAAGGAGAGGCTCGAGGCGGTGGATCAGGAGAAGAATCTGTCAGCGTTCAGAATAATAGAGGGAGATCTAATGAAAGAGTTCAAGAGCTTCTTGGTCACTATCCAGGCGACACAGAATCAAAGAGGACCTGGAAGTGTGGTTAAGTGTAACTTGAAATATGAGAGGAATGACGAGAAGGTGGCTCACCCAGAGAATTTGCTAGCGGTACTTGTCAAGACATACAAAGATATGGGGTAAATGCTTTTGTCTGAAGTCTAGAGGATTCGTCGGATATCCATCTATTTATCTATCTCTGTTTGCGTGTTTTTTTCTATATTGTCTCAATAATGTGCTCTCTCTAGACTTGAAGAGATCTAATCTGCAATTATGTCATACATAATGTTTGGTATTGCTGAGTTTGTGTTACATACGTTTAAAGTGCAATTTGCGAATTGTAACTTTTGTGTTGCTATGAGTTTCTCATATGCATGCATGTTATGTTTATCAATAATAAATAAATTATATTATAGATCTAACTTATAAAAAATAGTATAACATTTCTATATAAAAATGTAATTTGTGTGATACAAAATGTTACGTTCCCATTTTTATTCTACGGCTCCATTACTATAGTTAGTCTCTTTTAATCGATCATTCTGGTTAGATCCCGCATTCAATCCTAATTAATGGACTTACTCATCGTAACCGTACGTGAATTTCTTTGCTTTACAGAGGGATGTGTATTGATGAGATTCATGTTGTATTGTTACATGTGGTCGTTCCATACTACGCGCGTTCGCGACCTTAAGGCACCGTTGTATACTTGTATGTATTATGGTTTATGATGATAAATTTTTCCTGAGTCTTTGATAATAGCAGCGTATATATAATTAATAACTAATCATATGCACGCCTTTCGAGCGGAGACCAATCGTTGAATCAATTCCCACAATTATAAACTGAAAGAATCTTGATAGTTAAAAACCAAGAAGAAAAAAAAAAGAATCTTATAGTTGGCCTAATTCCTTCCTTTGCCTAAGGGACCTTTCGAAACTTTCCACCAATTTACAATGATTCATGCAACTTTGAGACTTTGAGTTTCACACATAGTTAACAATTTTAAAGGGTCAGTTTCATCTTCTGGAACTAATATAAATACATGGTTCAATTCAAATGTTATGTTTATGCTTTTATTTTAAGTCTACAAGAAGGAGAATATTTTGATTGGTAAAAAACCGCTGCAATTTGGTGCAGATGGGCAGGCAAATGTGGCAAAAGAAAGGATTGAAGCAGTGGAACTGGAGAAGAATCTTATAACTTTTAGGCTAAATGAAGGAGATGTGATGAAAGAATTCAAGAACTTCTTGATCACTATACATGTAAGGCAAAAGCAAGAAAGAGCTTGGAAAGTGTTGTGAAAGTGGCACTTTTGTGTATGAGAAGATAAATATAAAGGTGGCTCACCCTAAAACAATGCTTCAGTTCGTTAGATCAATGTCATAAACGACTCTTACTTTGCCTATATGAAAGTTGTAACTTTTTGAGTTAGATATAAGCATATATTGACATCGTCGTTGCCTTATTAATACAATCAGAACAATTCAAGAAACTTGATATTTCTCATGTCTACTTCAGAGATCCCTTGGTCCTGGAACATTGATCCACTCGATTTGAATCTCCACCTCACCGCTTTCTACATTTCTCAGCTTAAGAATCATATCTTGGACGATCTTTCCATTACTGAAGATGATTCTACTCTCTTCAACCAAGCAGTTTTCTCTAGTCGGCTTCACTCTACGAATCTCGGTTCCATCAGAGAGTTCTTGAACATCCATTCTTTGAACGTCAAAGAACGGCTTGATGTCTATTTCAGCATCTCCCATCTTATCATGTGAAGTGAATGTATCTTTATCAAACACTTCCTGCAAGAAAATATAAAGCCAAACAAAAAATCAGAAACATAATCTCTTCACCAAACCCCTCAGATATAAACAAAAAGCAAAGACTCAGATATTTGAATGTTTTGATCAAGAATCGCATAACTAAGATGAAGAAGTAACTCACAACTTTCACAGGTTGATTAGGATCATTGATTCCAAGCGTCAATTCATCATTCCACTCTGGGTTGCAGTTATTTTCCACACCACGAGTCTTCAATTTCTGTAGCAAATTGATTAAAATCATCAGAGGTTCCATAAAATCCATTATAAGTTCCATCACAATCTGATATTTTGTTTTGACTTTTAGAAATTGGAATGTACAGAGTATAGTGGGCTAATCAATCTAGCTAAGATGATCAAAACGTAATCTTTATTAACCAAGAAAACACAAAACATGAACAAGATGCGATTATTTAAATCCAGAAGATCAAACAAAGCGAAGAATTAGAGAAAACAGAGTACCTGAGAACCCATGGTTATGACGACGAAAGGGTCGCTACCAAGAGAATCTCGGTTAACCAAATTAATTCCTCTTTTCACTCGGATTTTAAGAAGCCCAACTAGATCCTCCATGTCTCCTCCGAAAAAGTCTTGTCTTTTTGTCTTTTCCTTGGATTCTTAAAAGAGAACGAGTTACGGAAGAAGATGATGTTTATGGCTTCTGAAGTCTTTGACTTTTTCCTCTGTAATTTAATATTTTTATTTTGCATCTCAGTTAATGTAGAGAAAATAAATAAAGACACATAAATTGTTTTCATCTAAAACATTAAGACAAAATAAATTCTTTTCCTATTGTTAAAAAATAACAATTTTAATTATACACTAGTGTGTATGGATTTATCTTCAAACAAATATTCACTATAAATATCAAGGGTTGGATCCTTTATCATTTTTAAGAAAAGTAAATAAAGACTTATGAATCATTTTAATAGACTTATATTATATAGCAGCCAATAATTTATGATATAAATACATCTAAAGATAAATAAAGTAAATTAATTTCATATTTCAACAAAAATCTCACATACTCTGAACACTAAAATATAGGGATAATCTTTCATAAGAAATAATTTGCTTTGATTATCATTAGATTATATACCTTTTTTATTAGACCATCCAATAAAAATTTTTACACGTATACAACTAAATATTGAAGATTTAGACAACAAGTAAATTAATAATTCACACTGAACCAACAAGTAAATGATCATAGATTATGTTTATTGAACAACAAAAGTCACTTTTACTATAAAGTGTAAACAGTAGTATGTATGATTCACTAAAAATATCAAGGATATAACCTTTTTGTTGTTATATATATTCAAATCCAAAATTTTCACAAGAAAACAAAAACATAAATCATGATCAACAACTTGAGAATAACAAATACAAATTTGATAGTCGTGGCAATAATACTCATCTCATCATGTGTGTTTATAAAAGTGGAAGCCGGGAAAGGAATTGGATATCCAGCAATGGGACATGATGATCCTACACATGGATGTGATCCTAAGTATCCTAAAACATGTGTACCAAAACAACCGGCAGCTCCATACAAACAGGGATGTGAAACTGGTACGAGATGTCGTCATGTTGGCCGCGGACCTAGCGGTGCCCCCAAAAGCTTTTTCGAACAATATCTAGCCATCGGTCATTAATAAATAAATCTATGACTTTGTTAATGAACAAAAAAATGATTTATGACATCAAAATACGTCTAAAGGTCAATACAATGTAGATCCATTTCGTATTGTTCACAAATTGAAGGAATAAAAAATTATTTATAAGCACTAATATATATGGATCTTCATTCCTTCACAGATTTTATTCACTATAAATAAATATCAATGTCCACTATAGATAGTAATAACACATCAATTTTTTTAATAAACCATAAAACCAATAAATTTAAGACACATACACAAATAAAAATGAAAAGATTAAGGCAGGTAAATTTATTTATATTGTTCAACAAAATTAAATTTACTAAATCGCTAATATTATATAAGACTATGGACAATCAATCATAAAATTGATTCACTATAAATGTCATGGATTTGGTTTTTTGTTGTTGTTCCTATATATAAATACAAATTCTTTCACACAAAAAACAAAAACGTAAATCATGAGCAACTTGAAAGAAACAAATAAGTTTTTGGTCGTGGCAATTTTGGTATGATATGTGTTTATAAGCATCATGAATGTGGAAGCTAGAAAAAGAATTGGATTCCCAGAAATAGGATTTGGTGAAGACCGAACAAATCCGTACCCACCAGTAACACCAACTCCAGTATTATGTGATCCTAAATATCCTGAAACTTGTCCACCGAAGCCACCGGCAAATCCTTATAGCCGAGGATGCCTATTAATTACAAGATGTCTTCGTCGTGGTAATGGTAGCTATTAGTAACGGTGGCCTACCAGCTGTTTCGGAGAGTGTGTAATTAAAGATATATTACAGTTCATTATGTAATGAATAATATGGTTTGCTAAGATGACATTAATCAAAAAAATTAAATACGGATTGTGGTCTATCATTTTTGAGTTTAAAGTCAAGTCCTTAGCTAAGCATGCAAAAATATATAAATCATAATATTTTTTTCAGCCTAGATAATCATAAACTTTTGCATCTAACGAAAAGATTTTTGTAGTGGATTTACAATTTGTTGGTGGATAAATTTTTCCTTTTCATAAAATTTTTAATACAGTAATCTTTATAAAATTTTAATACAATAATCTATTAAACGAATAATAATGGTTGTTCAATTTTCAATTAAGTGCAACCCAAAATAATTTTACAATAATTTATCTTAAGATAGTTTAATTGTTAGAAAAATCATATTTAACCTCCAAAAAAAAATCTGAATATTTTGGGTTTGGCATATTCTTGATATTATTTCTTCCCAAATATTTTGATCTGTCACGTTTATTTCGCCTAGGCATGCAACAGAACAAACTTATCTTAATTTTGTTTTGAATTTTCTCATTAAACATATTTTTTTGTTACAAAATATCTTCTCTTAAAACGCGGAAACAAACTAAAAAACGCATTTTAGAAAAACTAACAACAGAATAATTCTTTAACAAAACAAAACAGAATAATTCAAATTCAAAATCTATCCCAAATTCACAAAATTTTAAAATTTCCTAAAACAACCCTAAGCCTTAACATTAACTTCTTCATTTAAATAACCTAACACACCTCTTCTCTTTCATCAATTTCACAAAATTCACAAAATTACATTTTCCTCTTTCCTTCTTCCTCCTTCCTCCTCCTCTCGGATTTCTGCTTCAGGGTTCCTATTCCCGCCACCGAAGAACACCAAATCTCTCACCTTTTTAAACTTTCAGGCAAATTCTCATCCGGAACATTCTCTTTTATAATCTTTTAATCTCCGGTGGCGTTTGTGAATGGTGGAAGCTAATCCGATCAGTGGTAATTTTAGGCTCTCCCTTTCATCAAAAAGGGCGAGCTTTTTTATTCCTCTGTCTTCTTCAGACTCTGTTTTCGCATTCGGATCTTGCAAAGAAGGCTGGTACTTTCGTTGCCTTGGCGTCGACCCGTGAAAAAAATAATCTCCGATCTTGTTTCAATCTATTTTTCATTGTTGATTTGATTGAGTTTTGAGATTTCGAAAAAAAAGATGTTACTTTACAACAAACAGAAGAAGAGTCAGATGGTTTCAAGAAACAGAATCTTGATAAGTGTTACGTTTCTTGGTAGCGCCGGTCCGATCCGGTTCGTTGCTAATGAAACCGATCTTGTTGCAGCTGTGATTGATACTGCTCTTAAATGTTACGCTCGTGAAGGTCGTCTTCCAATTCTTGGATCTGATTTCAACGATTTTGTATTCTATTGTCCCACCGTTGGACCTGGAGGTAAGAAACGAGAATCTCAATTGATTTCAAAGATTTGTGTTTTGTTGTTGTTAATTGTGTTTTTTGGTAATGTAGCTTTAAGTCCATGGGAAGCAATTGGATCGTTGGGAGCGAGGAACTTTATGCTGTGTAAGAAACCAGAGGAGAAGAAGGTGGAAGAGAAACATGAAAGATCGAATTTTCCCATTAATGGAGCAAGAAAAAGAGCTAGTGGAAGCTTTAAGGCATGGATTAATAAGTCTTTTAGTCTTAAAGTCACCACTCATTAGCTCTTTTAATTCCCAGATTGGTTTTTGTGTTTTTGTTATTTGATTTCTTGTTTTGAACTTTTGGTTTGTTTCTTATGTATTATGCTTCAAGAAATAAAAGTTTCAAAGTTCCTTTGGCTTTTTTGTATTTGTTTGCAGAATTCGTTTAGAACTTGGATTACAAGAAATGTGAAAATTATCAACAACAAACAAAAAAAAAGTGAAAATTGCATTGGCTTTTTTTTTGTAGTATATTCGACAACCAGGAAAAAAAAATCAGAAATTAAAAAAAAAATCACAACTTTCTTGGCGCTAATTGTGGGATTTGTTGTCGGGGTAAATATTTCATTATCTTCGAATTTATTTTCTTCTCGAGGAAGTAACTTTATTGGTTATTGAGACGAGATACTAAAAAAGTAGATATGCGATTCGAAATTTGAATTATGTTCACTGTTTTTCTATAATACAAGTCTACTATAAAGATTAGTCAATCAATCAACTACTTTCATATAATAAGTAATTTGTAAATTTAAAGTCTATCTTACATAAACATGATGTAATTTAAATCAATCCTAATTTAAATTCTCCGGTTGAACTTCTTATTTAAACCTACTACTAGTTATATTTATATATTTAAATAGGATAAATCTCATAGTTAGTTAGATAGAGTAAAATTGTTGGCAAATATATTGAATATTCAGATGTGACCTTACATGTGAATACATTATCCAATAAACATGATGTATCCTAGTTTAAAAAATATTTTGTAAATTTAAAGTCTATCTTACATAAACATGATGTATCCTAGTTTAAGTTTTTCGTTTGAACTTCTTATACAAACCTACTAGTAGTAATATTTTTGTATTTGAATAAGATAAATCTCATAGTTGGTTAGATAGAGTAAAATTGTTGGTAAATATATTGAAGTCAGATGTGACCTTACATGTGAATAGATTATCCAAGTTGATTTGGTCGGTAGATGGCGTCGGAAGTCGATCTCTCTAATCAACTCTTGAAAATCCCATGGGGCATCTACTTCCAATTATCTGAATTTATCATCAAATGGTCTCTTGTTTTGCGTTTCTTTAGTGTTATTAGCTCTGAAATATTATTTATGGCTTTCCCAGAAGTCACTCCAAAACAACAAATGACCAACATATAAGACAAATTTCTGTAAAAAAATATTGACGAGTTCACAAACGAGCAATGGGCGTTTAATTTTTTGGACGAAGATATCGAATTTTACATGAATAAGTTAAACAGAAGATTCAAGAAAAAATCCAATGGAAACCAAGAGATCCAAAAAAAAATAAAAAAAATCAAGAAGATCGAAAGAATGAAAAACTAGAGAGCGAGATAATGATATCTACTAATTTATATCTAACGAAGTAACAAACCATAAATTTTTGGGTTTATTATTTCGTAAACCATTAACATATCTTCTTCTTTAATTTTTTGTTAAAAAGACCATTAAACATATAATTTATAAAAGACATAAAGTAGTAAGTTGAAGTAAAATTTAAGCTTCTATTCCTAATTAACTGATATGCATGTGATTTCGAGGATCCGAGGAAGTTAAGTTAAGTCCAAGTTCATTAAGGTACAAGCATGAAGCATCTTTTGGTAGCTTAAGATCTTTCCAAAAATCATTTACACGTTTTCCCAAGAGTTCTGACCTGTATAATTTATTCCAGGTGCTTTACGAACTATCAAGTACTATTAATCATTTTTTTCTTTCTCTACTTATACAAGTAAGAGTGCAATTCTTACTCTCAGGTGATTAGCAAGAGATAACCAAATATGAGTATAATCTCTGATCTCACCGAAAAAGTAGATGATAAAATGAAGGTTCTGGAGGACTTAACATCAAATGTAAAGCAGATACAAGACAATGTATTGGAGAAGATACTCACACTAAACACAAACACAAAATATCTCCAAAACTTCTTCCAAGGGAGATTTGATAAGGAGATATTCAAGAAGACTGTACCGGTGGTAACTTATGAGAATGTTAAGCCATATATCGAACGTGTCGTGAATGGAGAGCCCTCTAATATCTTATCAGCCCGACCTATAACTGGTTTCTTACTAAGGTATAAATAAGAGGTTGTCTTAATTGGTTTCTTTATTACATGTAATTAATGCGAGTATAAGTACTATAAGATCATGAATTTTTTTTTTGTTGCGTTTGCATGTTGTTGAATATTGTAAATTTCAAAATGTAAAGATTTCATGGGCTAATTTCTGAAGTTTTGGTTTTAGTTCGGGAACTTCAGGGGGAGCAGCAAAGATGATGCCATGGAATGAAAAACATTTGGACAACTTGACATTCATGTATGGTCTTCGAATGCACGTTATAAGCAAGTAAGTCCATTGCTTTTTAAATCAACCTCATTACTTATAAGTTATAAAATCAAGAATGTATGTCATTTATTTGTATATTATTGTTCTATCTAGTACTGTGAAAGGTGTGGAAAAAGGAAAGGCAATGATGTTTTACTTCACTAAACTCGAATCTGTCACTCCCTCTGGCTTGCCTGCTCGGGTCTCAAGCAGTAGCTATTTAAAGAGCAACTATTTCAAGAACCGTCCATCGAACTGGTATTACTCTTACACAAGCCCTGATGAAGTCATATTATGTCCAGATAACAAACAGAATCTCTACTGCCATTTGCTCTGTGGTCTCCTTCAAAGAAACGAGGTTACGAGAATAGGTTCCATATTCGCTTCAGTCATAGTCCGAGCAATCAAGTTTCTTGAAGATTCATGGGAAGAATTGTGTTCAAACATCCGATCAGGTCAGCTCAGCGAGTGGATCACAGACATTGGCTGTCGAGATTCCGTGTCTATAATTCTTGATGGACCTCATCCTGAAGTGGCAAGCACAATTGAAGAAATATGTAACCAAAAGAGTTGGAAAGGTACAATCACAAGACTTTGGCCAAAAGCCAAATATATTGAAACTATTGTTACAGGTTCAATGGTGCAATATGTTCCCACATTGAGCTATTATTGTAATGATATGTTGCCTCTTGTTTCAACAATCTACGCTTCTTCCGAGACTACATTCGGATTAAATCTCAATCCTATGTGCAATCCTGAAGTTGTATCATACACGTTCATGCCTAACATGTCCTACTTCGAGTTTATACCAGTTGGTGGAGATAAGAACGATATTGTTGACCTTGTAGATGTGAAACTTGGATGTTCTTATGAACCTGTGGTCACAAATTTCTCAGGTGAGCTAACATTAATCAAAACTATGAATTTTGTTTTCCTTTGATGTTGTGAATATGAATGTTTTTTTCTTTCTTTCTTCAGGCTTGTATAGACTAAGAATTGGAGATATTTTAATGGTAACTGGCTTCTACAACAATGCACCTCAGTTTAGGTTTATAAGAAGAGACAGTGTGGTTTTAAGCATTGACGTGGACAAAACAAACGAAGCTGATCTGTTTAAGGCGGTGAATGGAGCAAAGCTGATTCTTGAGTCATCAAATCTCATGCTAATAGACTTCACTAGCTACGCTGATATCTCCACTGTTCCTGGTCACTACGTAGTTTATTGGGAAGTAAAGGACAACAACGAAGACAAGAGCAAGAACATGGAGCTCAAAGAAGAGACATTCTCGGAGTGTTGTTTACTAATGGAGGATTCATTTGACAATGTTTACAAGAGGCTTCGATTTAGGGAGCAATCTATAGGACCATTGGAGATAAAGGTGGTGCGTCATGGGACATTTGATTCTCTCATGGATTTCTTCATCTCAAAGGGTGCTTCTATTGGTCAATACAAGACTCCGAGGTGCATTAAATCTGGTAAAGCCTTAGAGGTTTTAGAGAAAAGTGTGGTAGCCACATTCTTCAGTACCGAATAGATAATGTTGCTTATATATATTTGGTGGAGAATACAAATAAATAATATGCCTGTGCGTTTGCTTGCTAGCTACGTATTATTACTTAATCTTGATTGTTGGATTTTTCTTTTCCTTTTTAAAGAATTGGTTTCTACGTAAATCTCGTGTGGTTTTGTACTTCGTCATGGAGTTATTATAAGAGAAAGATGTTGAATTCTTTGCAATGTTTTACGTGTGATAAATAGACGGTTGATCGTGATTTTTTATGTAAAAGTAATGAATATGATGATGATGTGATAAATAGAATCTTGAGTTAGCCTCGATCGAATAAAATGTAATGGGCCACATAACCAATTTATGGGCCTAAGTTGAATAAAAATAATCGTAAAAGCCTTAATGATGAACCAATTATTTTCTTCGTGGTTGGAGTATGGCTATGAAAGACGAAAATTCCGCTTTCCAACATGTAAACACGAAGTATGATCGCAAATCGCATTGTTACAATCATGTTGCATTCACGCACTAATTAATTTTAATTAATTTGTCAAAACGTAAGTAGTGATGAAGATGGACAATTAAACACATGCATGGTTTTGTATTTAGCCGTTTAATTTCGTTGACTTTTATGAGAGAGTATTTGTTTGACTCTCACCACTTTCCAATTTTCTCTTTATCACAAAAAGCCATTTTTTTTCTTCTGAATGCGAATATGAGAGTGGGGACTGATTGACAAATAGCACAGCGGTAGAAGTGCCAAACAAACAATTTTTCAAGACCTTGGGCGTTTTTTCTGCATTTTTAACAAATATGAAAATATTTTTGGCAACAAGCAAAATACGTTTACCTAGTTAATTTAATATTTTTTTGGTTAATAAAGTTAATTTAATTTCATTCGCAATCGGTGAAAATTAAAAGTGGATTCCAACCAAATATTTTAGAATTTAATTACATGAATCTACTGACACCACAAAATATGCGACTCTATAAAAACCAACTACACATAATTAGAATAATTTTGTTAAATAAAAAGGATCATATAATTTTTAAAAATTGATTTTCATAAACATTATTGAACATTATGTGTTGTAACTTCTGTACACTTTGAGTGTGCTGTAATAAAAAAAATGTTTCCGTAAAAAAAAAACATTATTGAACATATCTATTATGGATATTCTAATAAATGCTCTACTTTTTACGAAAACAAATATACAATTCAAGATATTTTTATTTATTATATATATATATATTTAACTATATATATAAACAGAATATGGATATCCTGATTTCTAACTAAAATATCCAGATTCAGATCCAAAAAATCTAAATATCTAATTTTTTTGGATTGGATATGTAAAAGATATAATTCAACTAATAAATTTTCAAAAATAAAAATAAAAAATCATATATTGTTAAAAAAGAAATAACAAAACAAAATGATGCTTCTTCTATTCCATAAGTTAGTAGTAATTGGCTACTTGCCAACAACATATGAATTTTTTTTTCAACTATAGTAAATGTCTAAATGTTGATTAAATATCATATAATCGACGGCGAAAAGAAAATTAAAAAAATAAATTGTCATATTATCGACGACGAAAAGAAAATAAAAAATAATAATAATGTTACATAACATAACATTATCGAATGAAATTAAGGCGTTAAAAAATAATAATCAAATCCTTATTTACACGTCTCCGTCCGGTCATCCCCGTCTTCTCTTTGTCGTCGTCGTCACTTTGATTTCTCCTTCTTTTCGCCTGAGAGAAATTTCGAAAAAAAAAAAACTGATTCTAATTTCGAAAAGCCAAGGCAAATATGGATCTGATCGAATCCGTGGAGTACAATGGCTTTGAGACTACCACCAATGGTAACTCTCACAACGACGACCATGGTTGGAAGAAAGTAGTGTACCCAAAACGCAATCGGAAGCAAAAACCGGCGGATCAAGCAGCGGCGAATGGTGTCTCCGGTAATCTGATTTCCAATGGAACTTTAGCGAATGGAAACAATAACGTCTTCCGTTCTCTTGAGGAGCAAGCTGAAGATCGTCATCGAAAGATCCTCGCCGCGAAGAAAGCAGCTGATGTGGCGGACGGAGAGAGATCTAGACGCCGATCTAACGGTTACGGTGATGAGGGGTATGATTTTGATGACAGCGACACTGAAATCGCTGTGGGGAAAGAGAATTTGAAGGTTGAGGAAACTAAGAAACCGAAGGTTAAGAAGGAGAAGAAGCCTAAGATGACTTTAGCTGAAGCTGCAGCTAAAATTGACGCTTCAAATCTCGCAGCTTTCCTCGTTGAAGCTTCGGTATGTGCATGGATGTTAAAGTTTAAGTTTTGCTTCGATCCGTTAAGTTTTCTAGTCGAAATTCTGATCGGAAAAATTGAAACTTTTTTCATAGGAATCATATGCGAGTCAGCCAGAGATTCAGCTAATGAGATATGCTGATTACTTTGGGAGAGCTCTCTCGCAAGTTTCATCAGCTCATTTTCCATGGGTGAAAACGTTCAAGGAATCTCCTTTGTCGAAGCTCATCGATGTAAGTCAAAGATTCAACTTTGCAATGTTAATTTTTTGATTCGTTTCTTTGTAGAGCTGATATCTTCTTCTTATTCAACAGATTCCACTCTCTCAGATTCCTGAAGATGTCTATAAAACATCAGCTGATTGGATCAACCAACGTCCCATTGAGGCACTTGGAGCCTTTTTATTGTGGGGCTTGGATTGCATTCTTACTGACTTGGCTGTACAACAAGGGCGGTAAGAAGGGCGTACAACACGCTTCTTCAAAATCTCAGGTATTGTGCTGGCTGAACGTTATTATCTTGTCGGTTTGAATTATACCAATTGAATTGCCTAGTTTTTGTGGATGCATATACCGACTTAATGTTCTGATCTGTGGTCATACTACTCACTTCTTTTATCAGTTTATTAATGTTGGTCTGGTTGAACTTGTATGTGTTACTAACTTCATCATTTTCCAATTCCTTTTATGAATAGGTTGCGATATTTGTGACGGTAGCAATGGTATTGCGTAAGAAACCTGATGCTCTAACTAATATATTGCCAACTTTGAGGGAGAATCCCAAGTACCAGGGACAAGATAAGCTTCCAGTTACAGTTTGGATGATGGCTCAGGTGTGTGAAGTTCTATTTTTAATATATAAACAAAGATTCAAGATTTCCAAAGCGTGTTTTATTTTTTATGATAGAGATTCTTAAATTCGCATTATCTTAACTGATAACTATGCGCAGGCCTCCCAAGGTGATATATCCGTAGGCTTATACTCCTGGGCGCACAACTTGTTACCTGTGGTCAGTAGCAAGAGTTGTAATCCTCAGTCAAGGGATCTCATCCTTCAGTTGGTTGAGAGGTGAGTTATGTTTTTCCGTAAAATGTCCCAGTTATGTGTGATGATTATCTAATCTTGGTTATTGTGTTTTTCTTTTCAGGATCTTGTCCAACCCGAAGGCCCGGACCATACTTGTAAATGGGGCTGTTAGGAAGGGAGAGCGATTGATTCCACCTCCTTCATTTGAGATCTTGGTTCGACTTACATTCCCCGCATCATCTACAAGAGTGAAGGTAAAGTAGTATTGGGATTTCGAGACAATATTTTGGTGAATGAGGGTTGATTTTGATCTCTAGTATGGTTTGACGCACAGGCTACAGAGAGGTTTGAGGCAATATATCCCTTGCTGAAGGATGTGTCTCTTGCTGGTGCACCTGGGAGCAAGGCAATGAAGCAAGTCACACAGCAAATATTCACTTTTGCTCTTAAAGCAGCTGGGGAAGGTATGAAAAAATGTTGGTCTCTAAATGTGTCCTCTAGAATACAGTGCAATTAAAATTTGTGATGTGTCTTGGTACAGAAAATCCAGTATTAGCCAAGGAAGCGGTTGCAATCACTATCTGGGCTCTCACAGAAAATGTTGATTGCTGCAAGCACTGGGTAGGATTCACTCTTTCTTTTCCCACATGAGTTATTCGTGATTGGATTTTTACTTATTGGTGATTCTTGTTTGTGGGTCGGGTCAATAGGAGAATCTCTATAATGACAATTTGGAAGCCAGTGTTGTTGTTTTTAAAAAGCTCATAGATGAGTGGAAGGAGCTTTCTGTCAAGCTGACTCCTGGTGATACCCTCACTCTCAACCGAACAATGAAGAGCTTGAGGCAAAAGGTTCCATCTTTTATATCTCTCTGCCAAATGATTCATTACCCATTTACTGTTAATACCGATTCTGATCCAACGATGTTTTACTCAACTACAGAACGAGGGAGCTCTTGCTGAAGGAGGAGCCAATGGTGCAAGCCACTCCCTTTACAAAGATGCAGACAAATGCTGCAAGGTGATCTCTGGGAAACTCTCCAGTGGTGGCTGCATCAAAAGTATAGCTACCATTGTTGCGCTTCTGGCTGCTGCTGGCTTTGCTGGTGCTGCTGCTGTGTCTTCCAACCCTAGGGCTATAGATTATCTGAAGAATCTGGTGGAGTCGTTGGACGTCAACAAATTCACCGAGACAGTAATGACATCTTTAAAGAATTGACGTGAATACATTTGAGGGGGACGATAAGCAAGAGAAGTAAGTCTCCTTATAGTCGATGAAGAGAAATCCTTGAAAACCCGCCTTTTATGCGCTCTGATTTACAAAGTTTTGAAAACCTGACCAGCATTAGGGGAGGTAAGGAGGGTAATGAGTGAAGAGGGGAGGTTTCAGTCTTATAATTTACTTTTGGAGTTTGTTCAAAGCTCTAAAGTTGTAGAAAGTGTTGAGACTGTTTCTAATTTGACATGTTCTTTGTTTTCTCTTTTTCTTTTCGGGAACAATAAAGTTATATTTCGACTTGCTCTTATGTTAAGCTCGTAGCTTATTTGTTCCAATCTAATCTACATTCCACACTCCAGTGCCCACAAAACTAGACCTGCAAAAAACTTTTTTTTCTTCTGTAAAAATAGTTTTTTTTTGTTGGCCAGAAAAAAAAAATCAACTTTAGCCGAAACATCGACTAGATTCGTTTCAGTTTATCATCACCCAGCGAACAGTGAAGGAGAAAAGGTTAGAAGAATCAGACAGAATCAAAGGAGAGACGTTCGAATTGATTCGCTTCTTGATGTCACTCTCTACGGTAGCTTCTGGTGTTGGCGCTCTCGAGCTACCTTGTTTGCGTCTGTTACCAATCTCTAACACCCAAATCCAGTTTCTCACTGTCGAAGCTAGAAAACAACCTAGAAGAAGAAGACGCGAGCTCTCTTTCAGCTCTTTTCCGTTACTTATCCATTCGAACCATTGTCTTCGTCATGGTTTCTCCGAGCTCAATTCAAGTTTTGGTGGTTCCCACGGTGGAGAAACTGGACAGTCCGATTCCACAGAAAAAGGTTCCGTCGCTTCTGTAAGTCCCTTTATTGAATTGATTATAGGTTAAAGTTTAATGCTTTGTGTCTCCTGGTTAAGATACTGAACGATGATGGTTATTGTTTGTTGGCGTATAAGCTTAGTTTGAAGATGGTGAAGAAGTAAGGAAAGAAAGCTCTTCAGGTCTTGGTGATAGTTATGTATCCTTATTTGTGCGGATGCTCGGTTTGGACAAGGACCCTCTTGATAGAGAGCAGGCCATAGAGGCGCTATGGAAGTACTCTTTAGGTGGAAAGAAGTGTGTTGATGCAATAATGCAGTTTCATGGTTGTTTGAATCTTATTGTCAATCTTCTCAAGTCCGAGTCTAGCTCTACCTATGAAGCTGCTGCTGGGCTAATACGGTCTATAGCTTCTGTGAATCTGTACAGAGAATCCGTTGCTGAGAGTGGAGCAGTGGAAGAGATTACCGCTCTACTGAGCCGGCCTTCGTTAGCTACACTGGTATGAAGGATTATGATATTAAAGTAGTATACTTTTGTTTGTTGGATTTGAATTTTGAGGTATGATTGTGTTTTTTTTTTTTCAGGTGAAAGAACAAAGCATTTGTGCTCTGTGGAATCTGACTGTGGATGAAGAAATCAGGGAAAAGGTTGCTGACTATGATATCCTTAGGCTACTCATTAGTTTCCTTGAAGATGATGATGTAAATGTAAAGGAAGCAGCTGGTGGTGTCTTGGCCAATCTAGCCCTTAGCCGCTCGAACCACAAGATTCTTGTTGAAGTAGGAGTCATACCCAAACTGGTAATACCTTTGATTTCTGTCCCTGATAGAATCAAACAATCTATTGATCATTAGCTTTCCATTCAAATATCCATCTATTACAGCTTATCTGTGGTACGTTAGAGTGAAGTGATTGCCAATAGTCAAGGTGGGAACCGTAAGGATGCGAAATTGGTTGAGCATATGGTATATTATATGGAAAACTGTCTATTTGTTGGTCTTTCTTCAGCTTGCTTATCACCTTCCCAATTGGAATCCAGGCGAAACTGTTGAAAGGCGATGATACGGATAACAAAGGGTCTAAAGTTATTCGAAAAGAAGCAAGAAATGTGCTTTTGGAGCTCGCCAAAGACGAATACTACAGAATTCTCGTCATTGAGGAGGGTGTCGTACCCATTCCCATAATTGGTGCAGACGCTTATAAGTCCTTTAGACCGGATCTATATTCTTGGCCTAGTTTACCAGATGGTATAAAGATCGAGCAGACAGCAAAAGCTCCTTCCAGATTTGGCGCCTCTGAGCTGCTTCTCGGTTTAAATGTTGACAAGAATGTTGATGAAGTAGAAGAAGCCAAAATGAAAGCAATAGTTGGGAGGACAAACCAGCAGTTCCTTGCCCGTATTGGAGCAATTGAATTTGAGAAGGAAATTAAATACGAAGGGCCTGGGAAATCTCAGCAGCTTACTCTTCTTCCTTGTGTAGATGGTGTGGCTCGTTTAGTCTTGATTCTTGGATTGGCAGACGAATTGGCAGTTACAAGAGCTGCGGAGTCAATTGCTGATGCATCTATCAACGAGGATATGCGAGTATCATTCATGGAATCCGGAGCTGTAAAGCCTTTGGTTCAGCTTTTAGCTAACAACAACCAAGAGGCTGTTAAATTACCCGTCATACGTGCTTTGAAAAATTTATCTCTTAGGTACTTATCTTTTAGTATTCTCTACATTTTACTTAGCAGTTTTTTCTCAGAGGTTGTAACTATATGTACTTGATCAAATGCAGCCGTACTGTTTGCCAGAGGATTGAAGCTGAAGGTGCAGTATGGTTTCTTATTAATCTTTTGAAGCAGCCAGAGATCTCACCAAGCGTAACAGAACAGGTCTGACTCCGTTTTGTCCTCCTTCGTTATTAATATCGTTGTCTTTGATATAATGGAATAACTGGATGTGGAAATGGTCTTTGTGAACAATGTTACGCAGATTCTGGATATACTTGCTCATATCTTAGATCCTAGTAAGGAAATGGAATCCAAGGTGTGTTTATTTTCCATATTTTATCATTTTACACTAAATCCGTTCTCGTTTGACTTAAACTATTTCTCTATTTGCTCCAGTTTTATGAAGGACCGGTGAACAGATCGAAAACAGATTCCAGGTCAGTCTTCTTCTCAATTTTTCCTACTTTCAGCTCATTCTTTGTGTTGTTTTAGAACTATCAAATATACTCATTATCATGTGGAAATGAACAGAAAGGAAGTTCTGGACGCTGCTGTGTTTTCTCGGCTTCTCGAGATTGCAAAAACAGCCTCTCCTAACCTGCTAAGAAACGCAATTTCTGTCATTGAGTTTGGCACAGTCGTTAATCCAAAAATGGACACGATAATCTCCGAGGATATCACAACTGTTCTGGATGTTGCTCTCCGGCAGAAAGTTCTGGAAGGTACAAGACTTATATCTTTAGATAAAGCTGTTTGAACTCAGACAAATGGGCTTCTCTCTTATATTTTCACATCAAACAATTGGTATATTCATGACAACATACGAGATTTTCTGGAAATGCAGAACCTGAGAACGAACCTGAGGAGTTAGAGAAACATCTGCTTGAGCTAGAAGAAGCTGGTTTGACAATTTCTGCTGCTTCAAGGTTACTGACAAAACTTCTGGACTCTGAGTCCTTTCGCCAAACAGTGGATATGACGCTCTACACGGAATTACTAAGGAAGATCCTAAGATCAAGCCTCCCTCTACACTACAAAGACTGGGTTGCCGCTTGTCTTGTCAAACTCACCACTCTCTCCTCTCCTTCTCAATCCCTCAACAATCCAATCAACATTGAGGTATTAGTTCAGATCTCAAATTACAAAACTTTTGCCAGTTTACTGAATCATCTGTTGTTATTTTTGTATCAAAAGGTAACTCTGTACAAGACGATCCCAAAACTTGTGGAACAGATGAGTTTTCCTTCATCTCCAGAAGCAAAAAAAGCAGCAGTTCTGGAACTGAACAAGATAGTCTCTGAGGGAGTCCCACAGTTAACACAAGCTCTTGCTTCACATGGAGGGATAGAGCCGCTGGTGAAGCTTCTAGAAGAAAGGAACGAACAATGTGTAGAAGCGAGTTTGTCAGTATTGTATAACCTGAGCATGGACAGTGAGAACCACACTGCCATTATAAGAGCCGGAGCTGTAGGAGTGTTGAGACGGATCGTTCTCTCTCAGAGACCACAATGGGAGAGAGCTCTTCGGTTACTCAGAAATTTGCCCGTTTGATTGATGATACAAGTTGTTTCTTGAATCACTTGAAAACGTTTCAAGATATTTAGAATAATAAAATGTTTTTGATTTGGAAGTACGTAGTAGTCAACGTAGGGCAAGACTATAGTCTATATTGTCATGTGGGCCGAGTATACGAATAATTAGTTACATTAAAGTAATCAGAGTACGTAACACGTATCAGCATATTCTGCAAGATCCACACGATCATCAAATATTTTATTTACTTTTTGAGATGTTACGCAAGCAAAACAAAAAATATAATCCGAAAGCTGTTGGCTCAGATTTGTTTAAAAGTTTTTAAACAAAAAAAAGGAGAGAAACGTTCCAGATCACTCACTTGGCAAAAGGTGAAAACGAGAGGAGCCACACGTGTCGCGGTCTCGTTTAGCTGAAGCAAACTTCATTTGCGTCGATTATACATAAGAGCTCCTTTTATCATCACATCACTCACTCTCGTTCTCTCTACATTCAACTCTCTTCTTCTTCTTCGTCTAAAGACGGATATGGTTTTCAAGGTTTCTCTCGTCTCAACATCTCCTATTGATGGCCAGAAACCAGGAACTTCTGGTCTCCGTAAGAAGGTTCGTTGATCGATCCCTTACTTCTGAATCGAGTTGAATCGAGTTAAATCGAATTGTTTGAGTTTTCCGTTCAGCGTCTTGCATCTGGATCAGATCTGTTTAAATTTTCTTAACTGGATTTTAAGTGAGATTAAACATCTGCTCGCGTCCGATTTAGATTTGATCTATGCATTGCTATATATATATGTGTGTGTGATTATGTAGATAGCTGAATGATGACAAAATTGCGTTAAATTTCTTCCGGATCGTGTTTTCGTTTTATGTTAAATGAGTTTATAGGATCAACTTCGAGATCACGTTATGATCTTTGATTTGAATCTGTATAAGGACGCTGTTATGCGTTAAAATGTTAATTCTGATACAATTCTATATACACATAGAGCTTTTACATTATCTGTTTGTATTGATGTGGCGATATGAAGACTATATGGATTGGATTTGTGTATAGTTGATATTTCAGATCCTTATTTATTGTACGTTTCGAGTGTCAAATGATCTTTGGATGGATAAGCAAATCCATATATAAGATTCAATGACGTTTATTGAAATTCACTGATCAGACATTTCAGATCTGTTTCAAATATGTAATTCACCGAGATCATACATATTTTGATAAAAGAAATTTGGATTGATCATTTTGATCCTATCAATCAATTGTTCATTGTTTGGTATACCAAACTAGCATCTTTTGGTATCTCTGATTGGTATTATGGTTTGTGTAACTGTGTAGGTGAAAGTGTTCAAGCAACCCAATTACTTAGAGAATTTTGTTCAAGCAACATTCAATGCTCTTACACCAGAGAAAGTCAAAGGTGAGATTTGACTTACTCATCTTGGTTGCTATTTAAGTAGGTGCTTGTTTAACATAACGGTTCCTTGGCAGATATTTGCTCATCCAAAAAATTCATGAGTATTTGTTCATCTGTGTAGGTGCCACACTTGTCGTCTCTGGTGATGGCCGTTATTACTCTAAGGATGCTGTCCAGGTAAACCCGATGTGACTCCTTGCCTTCTGAATCTTGCTGAACGTAATCGGTGTATCCAATACTTAGGATATAATTATGAATTAGTGCCCTTGTATTTAAAATATTTTGGAGGGAAACTCTTGTGGTACGTCACTACATTAGCGAATGGACATTAATGTATCGAATTTTTAGCAATTGAAACTTGCTTGCAAGGTTTGCTTGACCTGCTCCTGTCACAAATCTGGTTCCTCCTGCTCCAGATGACCATGTTTTACAGTTTTTCATACAATTTTATTTCTTGTCATGACAGATCATAATTAAGATGGCAGCAGCTAATGGTGTACGACGTGTGTGGGTTGGTAAAAACACTCTGCTATCAACTCCTGCTGTATCAGCTGTGATTCGTGAAAGATCAGGAGCTGATGTGAGATTTCTTTCTCTAAGCTCATGGTTGTAGTGATCTTTGGTTTTGTTTTGGTTGTTCACTATGTTTGTGCATGAGCACAATATGTAATGATGTTATGAGAGACTTAACCCCAGTCTCTGGTTACAGGGATCAAAAGCAACAGGAGCATTTATCTTAACAGCAAGTCACAATCCTGGTGGCCCTACTGAGGTATGTTATGTTCTTGTTCCGTCTCTATTGTGCTCTACCCCTTTCAATTAAGCCACTCGTTCTGTATCTCTTTATTGTTTCAACTTTAGCAAATCAGATATCTATTCATACCCCTTATACAGGATTTTGGAATCAAATACAATATGGAAAACGGAGGACCTGCCCCTGAATCAATCACTGATAAGATTTACGAAAACACTAAGACAATCAAGGACTACCCAATAGCACAAGATCTACCAAATGTATCTAAACATTCTGAAGAATCCTCTTATATAATTTCCATCCATCATGTCTTTAATTGAATCATAGTTGATCTGGTCTCTGTTGCTGAATGCGACAGGTTGATATTTCTGCTGTTGGTGTAACCAGTTTTGAAGGACCTGAAGGAAAATTTGATGTTGAAGTTTTTGATTCCGCAGATGACTACGTCAAACTAATGAAGTGAGTGGTCCCTCAGTTTTAAACCATGATTCTAGAAACTGTCCTCTATGTGGTTTGTGTGCAAATTCTATGATCTTTCTAAAAATATATTCTTGCTCCTTCAAGGTCAATCTTCGACTTTGAATCCATCCGGAAATTGCTCTCCTCTCCAAAATTTACATTCTGGTATGTACCTTAATTGGTTCCCAAAGCTTTTCCATTTGAGTTTAAGTTTTGGAATATATGTTCCATGGCTTTAATTTTGTATTTTACTTTGTTTTATAAAGCTATGATGCATTGCATGGAGTTGCTGGAGCTTATGCACATCGTATCTTTGTCGAAGAACTTGGTGCGCAAGAAAGCGCCTTATTGAACTGCACACCCAAGGTCTTACTTTTGCCTAACCAAGAAGCTATATTCCTTAAATGATTACAAATACACCTCCAGCCTCACAAATTATCACAATACAACATTTTGTAGGAGGACTTTGGAGGAGGTCATCCGGATCCCAATCTGACATATGCTAAGGAGCTTGTGGCACGAATGGGATTAGGTAAATCCGATTCCGGAGTTGAACCTCCAGAATTTGGTGCCGCTGCTGATGGTGATGCAGACCGTAACATGATCCTTGGTAAAAGGTAGTTTACTAATGTTCTTTTAAGTGAGATACATACATGGAGCAGGGATACTAAGTACTTTTAAACTTAAAGTATCTCTTCTTTTGTGTAGGTTCTTTGTAACTCCTTCGGATTCAGTTGCCATCATTGCTGCAAATGCTATTGGGGCCATACCGTACTTCAGCTCTGGTTTGAAAGGTGTTGCCAGGTATTATACACTCGGGCTCTTTCTTTATTTCTAGCTGAATTTTGTGTTTACAAAACACTTAATATATCTTTTTTGCTTAATTTGAACTTCCACTTCTTATTTTAGGAGCATGCCGACCTCAGCTGCTCTTGATGTCGTTGCAAAAAGCTTGAACTTGAAGTTCTTTGAGGTACATATCATTGTCACCCTGTAACTTCTATACAGCTTCTTTTCCTCCCAACTCCATGAATTAATTCACATCTCTAATAAAAACACATATCAGGTTCCAACAGGCTGGAAGTTTTTTGGTAATCTGATGGATGCTGGAATGTGTTCTGTCTGTGGGGAAGAAAGTTTTGGAACTGGTTAGTGTCGAATTGCTACTCTCACACATCTGTTAATAACCTTAAAATAGCCGATATGGTCCTGAAGTAAAGCTCTTTCACAGGGTCGGATCATATCCGTGAGAAAGATGGGATCTGGGCAGTTCTTGCATGGCTTTCCATTCTTGCTCACAAGAACAAGGAAAATCTAGAAGGAAACAGTAAACTGGTGACGGTTGAAGACATCGTACGCCAACACTGGGCTACCTATGGCCGTCACTATTACACCCGTTATGACTATGAGGTAAAAGTTGCTAAGTTTGGTGCTTGTATACGATATTATGTGATACTATTATGCGGAACAAACAGTACTCTTACTGATATCTTAAAATTTGTTTCCAAAGAATGTAGACGCAGGTAAAGCTAAGGAACTGATGGAGCATTTGGTCAAATTGCAATCTTCAATTCCTGAAGTCAACAAGTATACACACACTTCCACTTCTCTGAACTCCCTTCCATCTTTACTTGGAACACGTACTTGTCAGTTCGGTACGCTGTTTTCCTAACCTCTTCTCCTTTCAAATTTATTCAGGATTGTGAAAGGTATTCGTTCGGACGTGGCAAATGTCTCCAGTGCCGATGAATTCGAATACAAAGATCCAGTTGATGGCTCCATCTCAAAGCACCAGGGAATCCGTTACCTGTTTGAGGATGGATCGCGACTTGTAAGCTATCTCTTTCTTCGGTTTTGAGCCTTTAGGCATATCAGCTTGAATAAAGTGATAGAAATTTAATAGCCCATAGATCTATAAGCATCAACATCTGGACATAATATAGCTTTACGTAAGTGTAAGAAAATCAAAGCTAATGAATCCTCTCTTGCTCTATCTTAAACTATATGAAGGTTTTCCGTCTCTCTGGAACCGGCTCAGAAGGAGCAACCATCCGGCTCTACATTGAACAGTACGAGAAGGATGCTTCAAAAACCGGACGAGAATCTCAGGAAGCTTTGTCTCCTCTGGTCAGATGCTTAAAATATAAAACATCAAATCCATACATCGTTTCCGACTAGTCTTATTTGACTAATAATACCAAAAGGCTTTTCTCTCATCGAATGTGGAATTGTTGTTGATGTGTGTTTCACAGGTTGACTTAGCTCTGAAACTGTCAAAGATGGAGGAGTTCACTGGCCGATCAGCTCCAACCGTCATAACATAAGAATGGTCAAGTTCAACGACTCAAATCATACACTTTTGTCTGCGCCTATGTGATGCTTTCTTCTTAATACTTTTTCTTGTTCCAAATTACTTACATTATATGAATAAGTAGTCTCAGGGAGAATTTGTATTTTTTATCCGAATACTGAACAACTCGGACGGATTTCTTGAGTTGTCATGAGGCTTCTACTTTTACGGATTTGGCTTTCTTTTGTTTCCATCTTTTGCATGATTAAAAGATTGTTATTGCATTTCAATGAGTTTGCAAGTTTGGTCTCTTTAACAGTTACCATCTAACTTCATTGATGATACCTTTAAACATATTTAAAGTTTGGTTTACCCTTAGTTTTTGTATCTTGAAAGAAGCCTTCTACGTATATATTCATTGACCAAATCTCAAAGTTTTGTTTTACGTTAATAATTTAATGTACCCAAGAAAAATACATATGCAACACTATCTGAATTGGGTAATTCAATTCGTTGTTGAGATTAATGTTCACTCTGTGATCTTGTTGCATGTTGCATGATTTTAATTACACCATAATCTATGGGCGAAAACCATTTTTTTACTTCATTAAAAAAAAAAAGTAGGGAGAGACGTCGATCTTGAAATCAAAAGGGAGTAAATGAAAGAGAAGGTGAATAAATCTGAGTTGCTTTCGTAATGAATATAGAAAATTGGAACAAGGAAACTCGAAGATTTAGTTAGAGTCGTACACAACCCTAATTCTCCCACTGGACCTTCCATATTTAGAACGAAGCTTCATTCAACTTTAGTCCCCACTTAAACCACACTATCCTTTTTTTCGTGTAAGTATCTCTTTCTTATGCTCCATTTCTTTCTCTTTTATGTTTTAGTATCAAATATATGTATATCATTCAACTACATGATATTTCAGATCCAAATTCACACATCTTGAGATCAATCAAGTATCAATACCATGTGAATAATTGAGTAGTCATATATATATTATACATTTATAAGCATGAGCAAAAAAAGGAAAGAAATCGGACTTTACAATCGTTGTAATATATATATATATATATATATCGAAAAAGCTACGCATATGAAAAAAAGCTAGCTAGTGAGAGAGTTGGCATGTTTTGTTGATATTTCCAAAAGCACCTAACGAACCAACACTACCATTGCCCGCACTACTGTCTATCACACTCATAACACATAACAAGCAAAACAAAGCCTATACATGTTGACTCAAAACTGCTTCTGATGAATCGTAGAAGAAGTAATTTCATTAGTCGATTCCTAACGTCACGAACAACTTGAATCGATTGAAGACAAAACTCCCACTCCCAATAGTACATATACCCGATCTATCATCTCTAGATTTTCAACTAGTGTACTTTTAGCTATCACTTTAGCGGTTAATATATATTTGTCGGTAGTTATTTTTTTGACATATATGATATTATTTTTTCATAGTCAAATAATATCTATATACATATATGATATACATATATGCATTCGAGACAAGTCTTTCGTAATATCTAAGAAAATGTAGCTCATTTACTTCCATTTCCAACATTGGTGATTGATTTGATACGTTTTGAATAAAATCACACAATCTTATACTAAAGTTATGAATATATCTTTTGGTGCGATATAATAATGGACAAGTAAACAATTTTAGTATTTAGTACCAAAATTTAGTAGTAACACGTTGATGCCCAAAAGATGCTATCAAGATTCCGCCACAAATCTCTAATAAGTAAATAAAAATTTCGTATATTATGAATTCATCAAATTTGTGTATCTTACGATCACTAGAGGTGTCAAAATGGTTAGGTCGCTCATAGTCTGTCCATGTCCAATGCATAATAGACGGTTTATGGACAACCTCATTTATGTAATAAGTTAAAATGGTCTAAGCTCAATTACGCTTATGGACAAAATAGATTGGACACTGTTGGACAATGGTCCGCCCATGAGTTACAAAAATCTAGGTCAAAATCAAGTTTTCCCAAATCGAAACTTATTCATATTTTTCTTTAAACAGAATACCACTCACGATTTCTGGCGATTGGACGTTAATGGGATCCAATGGACAACCTATTTAGACACAAGTGTTAATAGGTTTGGGCGATAATAGACACAGACACTAATGAACACGGTCACTAATTTGCCAATAAAAAATAGTCATTATTAGACGGGTCAAAATATACGTGTACAACCCATTTTGACATCTCTGATGATGACTATATTTGCTCTCAGCTAATGTCTATTGCATACGCCATCACCAACATCAATGAATCTGGGTGCTTCGTTGAAATGTAGTAGAGATTTTTTCTTTTCTTTTTTGATAATATATATGTGAACTCTATATTACCAAATGAACATCTTTACAAGAACAAGGCGTTTATATAATTAATATACAAGTCTACCCTTGAAATAAATTGTTGTATAGAGAAAAAATATGTCCTCAATCTGTTACTTTTTCCATCGATGTTGACAAAAATATTAACGAGAGATTAGTTCTACCGCCATCTATCACTATTAGCGAATATCGACACAGATTAATTCCATTAGATACGAAATATGACATAATCAGGATTAAAATTGTTTTTTTTTTTGTGTGGATAAACTCGTAATAAATTGTTATGAACTTATGATGTTAGCTACGTGACAGAAATTGTAGAAATGTCGTTTTTGTAGACCTAAACCATTAAGTAAAGGATAAAGTAAGAAAACTTGTTCAGCGAGGAAACATATTAATTTCCACAAAAGACGGATTTAAATTAGTTTTTCATCAAAAACTTTAATTTGGTCAAGCTCACACGAAACTCATGTGAAAGCCTTACGACTTTTGATTTTGATATTTACTTAAAACTCTTTTCCGAGAAACACACCCTAGCACTTGGTTGGTAGATTTCACATCAGAACAAATTTTTAGATTTTCAATGGTGATATTGAGTTTTGTGGGTGTAGGCTTCGAGCGACATAGTTGTAATAACTTTATTTAATCGTTGTTCACACAATTTTTTTGGTACCAGTAGTCCAGTATGAAGGAAAAACTAAAATTAAAGACATGATGTGAATTAAAAGCCTTTCAAAATCATGAAATTTAACAAAATTTTTATACTTAATTTATTTTATAGGAATCATTTTATTTTTAAAACCTCTTTGATCATAAATAAATTTAGGAATTAAAATATGCTAATTGTTTTTTCCGTTCTTTTTGGTGTGATTGAGAATTTTTATCGAATTCAAAAAATGTATCATTAGTATGGGTACGAATCACCAAAATGGTAAAAATTAGTGATCTTAAAAACATTCTTATCAGTTTATAATACCGCTACCTCTTTCCAATATATATGTTTCCATTACTTCAAAAAATTTGTAAATTATTCGTTATTTGTTAATTATTCTTTTTCTTAAAAGATTATTACCGCTAATACGTAGAAACTGTTCTATTTGTTGCATAATAACTTAAACTAATTGAACTCCTATCAATATTTGGAGTATCAGGCTTGTTGACATGTGGCGCTATGAGAAAGGTCCATGTCTCTCAAACTTCTTGAACATGTGGCAAACCATCAGCCTCATGCACTTTCGAAATCAAAATTTTGTATCTGTTCATAGCTTGATCCTTGAGTTCCTTTCGTACGTAATTGTTTAATTCACAGAAAGCTCGTATCTTATGTTCAACGTTTTTGTCATAAGTTCGAACCAATGGCCATAGTAAACTTGGATTCTATAAGATATTATTTTTCTTAATTTAAAATGTTTATTTCCAGTACGGACTGGACTCACTCTTGTGGGTTGTTCATATTAATCTCAACAAAGGAACAATTTAATACTATAACTAATGATAATCCAATACATGGATTTTGTAATCTGTGAATTAAAAATATAAAAATTGCTTAACACAAAAGATTCTAGTATTTTGGTAACGTCATTAACTCTCAAGGTTTTATTTGCGTCGTTAGAATCTCAGACACATACATCATGATATTGATCAAAAAGATCATACATATCATCGGTTCACCATAACAGCATTAGGATACGATTTGAAGTCACACGTTTTCCTCAAAAATCAAACATAAATCAGATGCTCTCTTACGTGACTGCATACGTGTATACATTCATTTATGAGACAGACAAAGAGATCCATACATTTGTATATAACTCTACTTCCCTAAGGTAACAATATCCCAACATCTCTCCTCATCCAAAATCCAAAATCTCTATTGGTACTTAATTTTCAAATCCACAAATGAATCACAAACTCCCACTTACACCTCTAAAATGTTTATACACCAAATATATCATAGCAATCATTTACTTCGTATCAATCTCTCATCACAATGCTCATTACATAACTTCATGCAAACAAACCCCATACCCTAGCGTCTGCGCCCACCACGTGTCCAATTCACCTCTCAAAGTCAAAACTTTAGACGACCAAACCGATGGGCTCACCTTCCACGACCTTGTGGTCAGCTCCACCATGGACCAAGCCGTGCAGCTCCACCGCCTCGTATCCTCCGTGAAACAGCGTCGCTCTTTTCACAAACACGCCATGTCAGCTTTGCTCGATTGCTTGGAGCTCTACGAAGACACCATAGACCAACTCAACCACTCTCGGAGAACGTACGGTCAACATTCTTCGGTGCATGATAGACAAACCTCGTTAAGCGCAGCCATAGCTAATCAAGACACTTGCAAAAACGGATTTAAAGATTTTAAATTAACCTCTACGTATTCAAAATATTTCCCTATACACATTCACCGGAATCTCACTAAGTCTATAAGCAACTATTTGGCGGTTACTAAAGCTGCGGCTGAGGCGGTTGCCGAGAAATATCCAGCGACGGGGTTCAATAAATTCAGCAAACAAAGAAGTAGCGGCGGAGGAGGTAGTGGTCGGAGACTATTGATGTTTTCCGATGTGAAGTTCCCTTCGTGGATCCCTCTCTCCGACCGTAAACTACTAGAAGGTTCGGAAACTACGACGAAAGCCGATCTTGTGGTGGCTAAGGACGGTTCTGGTCACTACACAAGCATTCAACAAGCGGTAAACGCAGCAGCCAAACTTCCTCGGAGAAACAAGAGAGTTGTGATATACATTAAAGCCGGCACTTACAGAGAAAACGTGGTGATCAAGAAATCGATCAAGACCGTGATGGTTATCGGAGACGGCATTGATTCTACCGTCGTCACCGGTAATAGGAACGTTAAAGATGGCACGACGACGTTTCGATCCGCAACTTTTGGTATGTCGTCCGTGCTATATGAGTATATATATATGTGATTGAGATATATTGAAAGTACTTTTTAAAAGTAGTATTTATTAAAACTATATCAAATGTTCACACATATTTATATAAATATTAATTAAAATACTTATAGCCATAGGTTTATCCGATTGTGAAAGATTTTAGTTATTATATTTTTAATTATTAAAACAAAAATGTAATTTGATCATAAATTTGCTATTTTTTATTTTTATTTTAGATACTAGTAACTAAAACTTTTTTTGCTACAAATATCACTTTTACTTTTATTTCATGTCGTTTAATTTATGGTGGTAAAACAATATTCTCCATTTTTTATTTTTATCAACATATAAGTTTACTCTTTTTAAGTGTCCTCGACTATTTATTTAACAACCAGCTGTTTCCGGCACCGGTTTTATCGCACGAGGCATAACCTTCGAGAACACGGCGGGACCGGAGAAACACCAGGCGGTGGCTCTCCGATCAGGCTCAGACTTCTCCGTCTTCTACAACTGCGCTTTCAAAGGCTATCAAGACACTCTCTACCTTCACTCTCGTCGTCAGTTCTTGAGAAACTGTAACATCCACGGCACCGTCGATTTCATTTTCGGTGACGCAGCCGCCGTCCTCCAAAACTGTAACATCTACGCTCTTAAACCAATGAGCGGCCAGAAAAACACGATCACGGCTCAATCCAGGAAAGACCCGAACGAGAACACTGGCTTCGTTGTCCAGAGCTCGACGGTGGCTACGGCATCGGAGACATACTTAGGACGGCCGTGGAGATCGTATTCTAGGACAGTTTTCATGAAATGTAATCTTGGATCGTTGCTGAATCCGGCGGGGTGGTTGCCTTGGAGCGGCGAATTTGCTCTGAGCACTCTTTATTACGGCGAGTATGGTAATACTGGCGGCGGAGCAAGTGTCTCCGGTAGAGTTAAGTGGCCGGGGTATCATGTTTTAAAGACGGCTACGGAGGCGGGGAAATTCACGGTGGAGAATTTTTTGGACGGAAACTATTGGATTACGGCTGCGGGAGTACCGGTCAACGATGGACTTTGACCTTTTTAATTAATATTGACTTTTCATGTAAAGTCTTTGAGTGTATGTTTTTGTTTAATGGCGTGCGATGGTTATACCTTGTTTTGTATACCATGTAATGGATGGATGATTTGAATATACAATAAGAAAATTCAATGTAATATGGGTTTGGTTGGAGGATGATTAATTTACTAACTATATATATTGTATGTGCCAGTCATATATAGCTGAAGTTTGAAATGTCATTAGCACATGATTGACTTCTCGACGTATTTAGGATGCTAATGCTAAATTATTCATATTTTGTAAGTCGTGAATTTATGTTTGCAAAAAGGCAACATATCACCGTTTGGGGTACATACTCTATGGAACTTTCGGTTAATGTGCCTATATATACTCGTGATTTATTTAAATTTTTTCAAAGTTTACTTTTTATTAAATAAGAAATAACTTTACAGAGGATTTGAACAATGAAAACGTTACAAAGAGTTAGATTACACTCCTGATTATTGGCGTTGAGACTACAATAATAATAATGTATTATTACTTCGAAAGCTCCACGATTTAACTCAGCTCCAGATTTAAAATATCTAAAAATTTTTAGTAACATATATATAGGTCCAATGTTGGGACTCCGAACATTAAACAATACAATACCAACAATATGTTTACGTTAGCGTTATAATTAGTAATTATTGCAGGTAATTTTCAAATGTTCCAATAAGTAGGAAACCAGGGGGAAAACAAAAAGAGAGAAGAAGAATTGAAATCAATTAGAATTGGGCTTTCAAAGCCCTTAAATGCCCTGGTGATGTCGCCAACCCAGTCTATCTTTATAGTCTTATAGTCTTGGCCCGTTCACGAATTATTGTTTTATCTAAAAAGATTCACATCATTTTTCATTTTGTTATGTGTGTGAGAGAATTTCTACTGTCATTTATGTGACACAAACAAATGTTATGTCCTGTCAAAACCTGTAACCATTTGTTGTTCAAGATGGGATTACAAAAAGTATTCACATCAATTTGTTGTATATTTACAACAACAACAAACAAATAAGATTTATATCAACACTTTGGTTTATACATTTTCGTTCATACCAATTCTGACTTAATTTTTTACTATTTTATCCCGTTTCTTAAAAGAAACAGAAATAACTAAACTACGGTGTCCTATTTTTCGGCTCAAGTAGAATATTATTGATCCATGCATGACATATATGGCCAGCATGATTTTTTTTGGCTCAAAGCTCTCAAATTTTCTTTCGATTTCTTTCTTACGGGTCCGATTCCTCTCTAATATGATAGTTTTGCGGCAATCCATCTTGAAACGAATCCATTTTTATGAAAACATCGAATTATATTAAGCTATAATTATGTTTGTGGTGACTGGTGAGATACTCAAAGTACCATCGAAACTTCTACACAATAGCATACATTGTGACAAAGGTTTTTGGAAAAATTAAATAAATTCAACATGTTTTTTCTCTCTTTCATCAAATAGGACATTAATAATCTAAATGCTCCATTATGAGGGAAATGTTACAATGTTGAAATCTATCTCGACATATCCTAGTTTATATTTTCGTAAATGTATTATTTTGTACGTTACGACTAATTTACACTTTTTGAGAGACAGCTTACGTTTAAAGGCTCTTGTCTATATATGTAAACCTTGGGGATGATGAATAAACAACATAATTCTAGATTTCTGACAGAGATTATTCATAATGATTACTTCCTTACAAATCATTGTAACACACTGAAGTTTAACATTATTATGAATTAAAATCGATAAGAAATTATGGCTGGCAATTGAATTTTAAATTTGTAGGGATTCTCCAACTTAGAAAGGAAAGAACATGTTCAGAAGACGAACACGTGTCTAACAATAAGCAATAAGTTACAGGTACATACAATAGAGATGGACCCTTGGGATTGTAACTATAAAACAAAGGACTGTTGTTTCATTGCGTCTCGTGAATTCCTTTTTCCTCAAATTCTAATACTTATTTGCTTTTTGTGGGTTTCTCCTTTACCTTTTTTCCCCTCCTTAGTAAATACTACGACGACACTTTGACATTTTAAGATGATTAAAAAGTGATTGTTTTGTAAATCTAGAGAAATTTTGTATCTTTTTGAGGATCACTCTAACCAATATTTTCACATTTACTGAAAAGAAATGTGAACAAAAGTTCTTATTATTTAAGTAAAGAAAAGTCTTATAATTAATTTGTATATGGTTTTATGGTAGATCATGCAGAATCTTTGAAAGTTGCATAACCAATTGAAATTGCATTCATGATATTTCTTTTATTTATTTTTTATTTGCATGTAACCGAGATAGATTATGTGTCAAAACTCAGACTAATATCCAATGCGTAAAAGAAACCGGATGTTTTTATCATTTAAAACATCTACAATGTGAAAAAAACCATTAACAATTTTCGTAAATGGTGAAATTTTATCTCTAATCTTGATCCATATATATAATATAACAAATCTTCAACTCATTCGCAGAGACCTCCGGACCACACTTTTTTTTTTTTTCGTTATATTTTAAAGCAATTTGATAGCATAGTCCACCAAACTGAAAAGAAATTTTCAGTGACTTGTAGAATTGCTCAGTTAGATATGAATACTTTAGAATGGACTTAACTTATGTGGAAAGCATGAGGCGTAAGAAGGCATGTTTGACAGAGTTTTCTATTATGTCCTTTAATGGGATTGTGGTCAATTTCAAAGGGGTCACGGGTTCTTATTTCTGCAACATATGCTTCCAAACCATTTATAAATTTGTATATAACTTGTTTCTTCTGTAATTATTTCTCGAAAATTTGGTCCTAATATTTTAGGTTTTTATTGTCATATCTCTATCAGACTTACATCTAAACTTAATTATTTAAATATAATGAAGTTTGGAGTACTCATACCACTCTGATATTCCCTAAGACCAAACATGCATACAATTTTCATGTGGTAGTTAAATACTCTATCCCTTTATATGTCGCTTTTTAAAAATTCAGAAAAATATAGTCTATGTCAACCAACTCAGCGAGTTATTACCTCCAATGGAGGTTTTTAGAAAAAGAGTTCTTAAAAATTTATAATAACATATAATAAATAAATATTAAAAAAGTTTTTAAAAGAGAAGAGATGAATTTTTAAATAAAAACTTTTAGATATGAGTTCTAAAAATTAACACACAAATGTGTGAGATTTTAAGGGAGAAGTTCTAGAAATTTTTAGAACCCTTTTTATTTAAGAACCTCCTCCATTGGAGCTGCCTTGGTACTTAATCATCAAGTGATTTGAAAAGAGATACTCTAGACATGATTACAGCTCTGTAGAAATACCCTTAATTAATATTATTATATATTTATATTGTTGTTCAATTTGTCGATCGGTTTGATTCTAATTAACACGTAGCATTCAATTATTTTTTCTTTCCAACAACTTTAAATGTATTATACGATAAACCGTACATGAAAAACGTAGAACACGCAAACTACAAACCCATAAAAAGGTAACACAAATCCTCTCAAACTAAAAAAAAAGAAGAAGTAAAAATTCAAGTCGACCGACCTCCATATTAATATGGAAGATCCTTCACGTACGATTCAGGGAAATACGGGAAAGCTACAAAATACAATTTTTGCTTTTTACAACATAATAAATATATACGTTTCTTGTTTTTGGTTTTATAAATCTATAAGTTTTTCTTCTACATATGTAGAAAAGATTTATTTCCGAGAACAATAGTATTGAGTATGCTATTAACTACTGTATTAATCCTATTGTGAAAATTTTTCGAGATGATGAATGGTTAATTAGAATAACCATATTTTTAGAAAACTTATTTTGAAATATCTTACGTCAGAAGTGAAATAGAATATTGAAAATCCACTTAGTTGATTATGAGTTTGAATCTTATAAACATGATCACGGTGAAGATTTTCTCATAATCATATGTATAAGCATTTGCTATTGATGTACCAAAATTATGCATAATCATATGATATATACGAATCTACGTTTGGTGAGCCAAACACAATATTTTATAATATATATTTCCAGTAGGGACTGTATACCACTAAATATACACGGACAGTGACACACATGATATATACATACACATACACATATACATATATATATATATATTCGAAAATGGGTAAGTGTATATGTGTATACGCTTATACATGTTGCAATCCATTGAATTAGCTCCATTAGCTTGTCGGGCATTAACATATAACGGCCGTGTACTAATAATGGTGGAGTTACAGCGCATACGCATACATTAGCCATTAATATATACTTTTTTTTTTCTTTTAACTCATCACTCATTAGCCATTAGATATCAATAACGTGAGTGACTTATTCATCACTTCAGAATATATGTTCAAATTTACTGATTTGTGGCTTTTATATATGTTAAACCGAAAAGAGAAAAATACTTTAGTACATAAAACGTGTAATTTATATAAGGTTATTTACAGGTAACCGCTGATTTCGTTTTAAATCAATATTCCACTGCGTTTAAGAAATTTATAATTTTATTTTTCTAGAATATATATTATTTAAAATTCTGCTTGCACATGATTCTTATTATGAAAAACAAATTTCGTTTTTTTTTTTTTGAAAATTAAAATTTCGTTATATTTATCAACACTTAAAGTACACAACGACAACAAACTTGTTTTTTCTACCACTAAAAGTTAAAATTCAGATAAAGTCAACTTAATTTTTGTGTGTTTTGGATCGAAAAGGTAAAAGTATTTTTCAGATCATACAATTTGGTACCCTAAGAATGATTTATTTTACCCTAATAATGATATTCTTATTTGTTTGAAACTTTCTAAAAACGATTATACATCGCAAAAGACAAATACATATAAGAAATAATAGACTCCTGATTCTTTCTTCACACTTGTTTCTTTTCGTAATTTTAATTTCTACATATGAAAAAAAAAACGTTAACAACTACTCCCATAATACTACTATTTCATTACAGCCAATAAATAAACAACTTATCTTATTATATCTCCCTATCATGCACGCGTGAGAACCAAAAAGAAGCAATAATTTTATTTTTTCAAGTAAAAAAAAAAACAAAAAGAAGAAGAAGAAGAATATTTGATGAATAATGCTACAATGATCAATGTATCGCCTTATCAACGCATCGATTAACTAGAGCCAACGCATTACTAGTCAACTTTTTGACTTCATCGACCCGTGAGCACACGTCATCCTTCCTTGGCTCATCATGAACATCTTTAAACCCGTCCGTACAAGTCTCCTCATCGGTTAAAGCCGCACTAAGCCACGTCTGCACGTTACTCATCTGGAACTTATACGACTCGAGCGAGCCAGTCGAGACCAAGTCCCTCATCTGTTTCATCGAGTCTCTCATTTCCTGGACGGCGTCTTTAACATTCCCGAAGCAGTCGTGAAGAACGGCGGCTGCAGTTGGGTGAGCCCCATCGTCGTGGCTCTCGGGGATAGTGGTGACGTTGGCGAGGTATGAGGCTAAGTCGAGAGTCCTGGTAAGAGTAACGGATATGGCGGCTCGAGCCAAGAGGGCTGGGTCGTTGTGAACGGAGCTGGAGAAGGAGGAGAGTGAGGAGAAGCATAGGTCAGGGTACAATGTGGCGGTGCAGCTAGAATGGATGAAATCTGAGTCGTCAGAGGGTTGGGAATGGACGGTCAGGATTAATGGGAGGAGGGTGGCTAAGAAGAAGAGAAATGGTTGATGAAGAGAAGGTTTCATGGTTTCTTCTGTTCTATGTGTATTTGTTTTTTTGTGACACGGAAGTGACTCTTTTTTGGGTTATGGATTGTTTTGGTATTTGTGACCTTAAGTTTATATTTATATATGGAGGAAGTAACATGACCCCAGCTCTCTTTTTTGTGCCGTCAAGCGAAAACACTATTTGACGTAAATACCCTTTGACCCGTCTAGATTAATCCAAACAAACAACAATTTTGATGGGTTTGGGAAAAATCTTGGCCTCAAACCATACGTCTAATGGGCCAATTCGGGCCGGATGATGTATCTAATTTGGTGAAGTAATAATGCAAACTCTTTAGAGCAATTGGGATTACCCGAAGTAATCTTCATCGGTGAACTAATTACCAAATGACACACACTTCATCAAGAACATATTTTGATATTTTGACACACTCTTCATCAAGAACATATTTTGATATGGCCGGACGAATAATCCTTTATGAGGCATTGATACATTCCTTCTTTCTTACGTGAACTTTTCTCTTTTTCTTCAACCTTCTATCTTTACTACTCATGAGTCATGGCTACTGTTGGATTTCAATTCTTCACGTCCGTGTGTCTGTTCGCTTGATGAGCTTTGCTATGGTTGCATCTCAATCTTCATAACTTGAACTCTCTCGAAACCGTTTCTCCAACCATTTTCATCTAGTTTCCCTTGTATGAACCGTATGCTTTCTTTAACAAAAAAAAAAAAGTTGAATACTGTATGCTTTAGTTTAAATCTTTTGCTTATTTCTTATGAATCTGATTATTATTCCCCCTCCGCAAGAATGTGTTTCTTGAAAACATAATCACGGCATTCAAAAAGTATAATACATGAAAATTGAACTTGATTTCTTAAGAATGTAACTATATATGTTGGTCATATCACTATATATTCTTTGGCTTTTTGTTTGATTTCAATTTTTTTTTTTTTATGTTCCTTTGGCTTTACGTTTGGGAAAAAAAGAGAAAAAAAAGAAGAATCCCAAAAATTGTCTGGCGCATTGAGCAAGGTAGATTAGATGCGTCCGCCGTCAGCTTTGTACGAGTTGCAACAGCCCCTCGCTTTATAAGTCAACCTCGTATTTCCCACAATCGTATCCTACTGTTATCATGATTGTATATCAAATGGTCAACGTTTCATCTCTTATATCGTAAAAATAAAACTCAAAAATTTCCCCATCATAATGCTTATTACTTATCCAATTTAAACGGTTTCATCATATCAGGCTGGGGTGTAATTGCATCAACTTTTATTTTTGTTTGAACATATAAAATTGGATTAAAATTTAATAACTTGGTTTTAAAGTGGAATACCTTAAGCTAAGAATTGTATCCTAGTGGTGTGTACAAATGCCTAATCCAAATACAAACTCAAAATGATATATGTCTATAGTTAACGATATAAAGGTTTGAAAACCAGTTCATTGATCAGATTAATGTAATTTCTGTTAAAAAGTAGTGTTTGACCATTATCTAAAAATTAGAGTTAATTCAAAAATATCTAAATTTCAGTTTATATACACATTAGAAAAAATTAGACAATCGGATTTGGAGTATGAATTAGTCTAATCAGGCACATTAGTCCAGACTCCAAATACATAAATTGACTTCAATATTAATTATCACCAAATTGTTTATGGAATTCGCTACAAAACCTAGTCGTAAAAAAATTGTTGCTATAAAATCGAATAGTCATTAAATTCAGAGTACTTGTTTACTTGTTATGG
>CM051365.1:14395762-14495762 GCA_028015245.1 Cardamine occulta | reverse complement strand
ATACGGCCAAAGAGAAATCTTTACGTGTGTCCTAAAAAGCCTAAATTATTGGGAACTAAAATTTAAGATCACTAAATCAATCAAGCGTATTTAATCCACGTGGCCTTTATCCATTGGCTATTGTCTCTGGAATCCCAAACGACTATTTTCCAGTATAAAAATTGCCCACCACGCTTCTCTTATATCTCTCAATACCAAAAGAACAGAGCATAAAATGGCGGGAAAATCCCTAACTTTACTAGGACTCGCTCCGGCGATTATACTCGTCTTGCTCCTGATTTCACCGGAGATCTGTACCGGACACGACTACGGTGACGCTCTCCGCAAAAGCATTCTCTTCTTCGAAGGTCAACGCTCCGGAAAGCTCCCACCAGATCAACGCCTTAAATGGCGCCGTGACTCCGCCTTACGCGACGGTTTCTCTGCCGGAGTACGTCCGCCACCGCCACTCCTAATCTTATCTCAGATGCTTTACATTGTCACTAAGATTTCGTTTTTGTTTTCAGGTGGATTTAACGGGAGGCTACTACGACGCCGGAGACAACGTGAAATTCGGATTTCCAATGGCGTTCACGACGACAATGATGTCATGGAGCGTCATCGAATTCGGAAAAACAATGGGACCGGAGCTTGAAAACGCCGTGAAAGCTATTAAATGGGGAACGGATTATCTCCTTAAAGCCACTCAGATTCCCGGCGTCGTCTTTGTCCAAGTCGGAGACGCTTACTCCGATCATAATTGCTGGGAACGACCTGAGGACATGGATACACTCCGAACAGTTTCTAAAATCGACAAAGACAATCCTGGTTCTGAAGTCGCCGGCGAAACTGCCGCCGCATTAGCCGCCGCGTCGATCGTGTTTAAAAAACGCGATCCAACATACTCCAAACAGCTGCTTGATCGTGCAGCATTGGTACGTTTACTTTAACGTTTCTTTAATTCGTGTTTTTACTTTATGATAGAATAAAAATCGTGATTTGTCAAAAAAGTTTAACTCTTTGTGTGTGTTTTCTAATAATGTTTGTTTCCGTACATTCTTGACCCACATGCGTTTACGTACCCTACTAATTAAGAAATATGAACCATATCACGTTACCTAATTAAAAAACAAAATTTCTTTTTCATATGCATGAAAATAAATTAACTTAATGAAAAAATGTAAATGGACGTTCTCAGGTGTATACGTTCGCTCAAAAGTACCGAGGAGCCTATAGTGATAGTCTTTACCAAGCAGTGTGTCCTTTTTACTGTAATTTCAACGGTTACGAGGTAACTTAAGATTTTACAACAGTTTGATATTTCTTTCATACATAAACGTTGGAATTTGATGATGAAGTTGAGATTGGTGGTGCGTGTAGGATGAGTTGCTTTGGGGAGCGGCTTGGCTACACAAAGCATCGAAGAAACGAGTGTATAGAGAGTTTATTGTGAAGAACAAAGTTATTCTAAAAGCTGGAGATACGATCCACGAGTTTGGTTGGGATAACAAACATGCTGGGATTAATGTCTTAATCTCCAAAATGGTACTAATGGGACAAACTGAGTATTTTCAGAGTTTTAAACAAAACGCTGATGAGTTTATCTGTTCCTTATTGCCTGGAATTTCTCACCCTCAAGTCCAATACTCACAAGGTAAAAAATAAATTCAAACAGAGTTTTAACTAATATAAAGTTTCTTTTATATGGTATTGATTGGTGATTAAACACATATACAGGAGGACTATTAGTGAAGAGTGGAGGAAGTAATATGCAACATGTAACATCTTTGTCGTTTCTGTTACTAACATATTCTAATTATCTAAGCCATGCCAATAAGGTAGTGCCATGTGGCGAATTCACAGCTTCTCCTTCTCTTCTCCGTCAAGTCGCCAAGCGTCAGGTAACTAAGTAACTAACTAATATTCTTACATTAATCTCTTTCAGCATTGAGACATTAACCTAAGTGTTTTTGCTGTTTGGGCGTACGTTAACACAGGTGGACTATATACTAGGAGATAATCCGATGAAAATGTCGTACATGGTTGGATATGGTTCGAAGTTTCCACAGAATATTCATCATCGTGGCAGCTCGGTTCCTTCGGTCGTGGACCATCCTGATCGTATAGGGTGCAAAGACGGTTCTCGTTATTTCACCAGCCCGAATCCTAATCCTAACCTGCTAATTGGCGCCGTCGTTGGTGGGCCCAATGTTACTGACGATTTTCCTGATTCGAGACCTTATTTTGAGCTGACTGAGCCTACGACTTACATCAATGCGCCTCTGTTGGGCCTTCTTGGTTACTTCTCGGCCCATTATTGATAATTCAACTTCAAAGCATGTGGTCTACAAAGATGATTGATGAATTGATGATGATTGGTTGTTCGTTACAAGAGTAAAGTCTAGAGGTGTGCTGATTACTAGACCGCCCTACCACATATTTAATAGTTTTTACAAACCTTTGTTTTTTTTGTACTACATATATTTGTGTAAACACATCTTAATTTGGAAGCAAAAGTGTAGTTGGATTGGGAATGCCTTTCTTTGTTAATCTAAGGTCAAATCTCAAATGTTCATACTCCATACATTAAAAGTGAAAGATATACATTCACAAAGCACTATTTTTACACTACATAAATTTTGTAGACACAAATAATTAGTCTTAAATTGGAAGCATCATCATGTGATTAACGTAGTAGGAATGTTGTGGAATAGGATCAATTTGAATGGATGGGTACGTCCTCAGTTCTACAAATCGAAAAACGAGATACACTTGTTTTAAACTTTTAATTAGTAGGTCGTTTCATGACTAATTATAACAATCATCAATTTTAATCATGGGAGTAAGGAAAGACACAGTAATTATGGGAGAAAGGGAAGACAAGAGTAATTTAATATTTCATGACCAAAATACATAAAGTTGTAAAAATCATTAAAATTAGGATTTTTGTTATGGACGGCTGCTTTACGCTTAACACAAGAACGCTATTTTGTCTCCTCCGCGCATTCCTCCAATCCTTTTTTTCCTCTCTCAGACATTTCGTCAAACAGATGGTGCTCCTTCCGAAAAACAGTTAAAAGGAACTAACTAGGAGCTAGCTTGGTTTTCTCCGATAAGGAGGAGGAAAAGCGAAAACGAGGCTTAGCCGAGTGATGAGATAGAGATGGAAGGAGTTGAGCTGGAGCTGGAGAGACGAAGCAGGTTCTTGAACAGCTTGATACAGAAGAAGAAAGCAAAAGAACAGCAAGATCAGAAAGATGAGTTCAATGTTCGAGTTAGGGCTTCGGATATGCCTCTTGCTCTGCAAAATAGAGCCTTTAGTTTGTCGCGTGAGCTCTTGAATGCTATGCCTGGAAAAGCGGACAACAAAAGACTCGCTCTTGCCCTAAAAAAGGTAGATCTTTTGTCTCTGGCTTGAAATTAACGTCACTGAAGTCTAGTACTGTGGATTGAGTTTTGAAATTTGACAAAAGATTAAGTTTTTGTGCTACTCTTGGGTTCCTAAGGCTACGTTTCAAGTTCTGTACACTGTGGCATTGTCTTCTTCTCGTTCTTGATTGGTTTTGAAGATGTGTAGTTATGTGATGAATCTTGAATTTGGAATTTCGTTTTGTGTACTATCATATGGTTGAACTTCATCGATGGTCCCCTATTTGTTTTTGGTTTTCATTTGGTTGCATTTGACTTTGTTCCATTGTTGGCTTTTCTATTTGTAGCTTCTGTTAATCTACTTGACTTGGTGTTTATGTCTTGCGAGGATAACTTAGTATGGGTCTTTTGTGAGATGTCTTGAACCTGGATGTTCTTGTTGCTTATTGATATGATTTTGGAGATAACTGAACTCGTATTAGATCTAGTCAAAGGCATTGATTCATACAAGTGCATATTGGGGCTGGTGGATGAAAGTTGTAAACTTTTAATAAACCAAGTGGAAGAGATGCTTTACATTGGTATCACGAAATGATTTGAGTAAAAAAATACAGTGTTCACGTATCTGTTAGCACATTGTCTTCCTGTCTGTTTGTCTCAGTGTTCAGTATTCTCTTAATAATGGCTACCAAATTATGATTGGCATATGAGTTAGTTTCTGCTGTTTGACTTGTTTTATCTTCTTGTTCTGATAATGGATCTCTATCTCGAAATCGACCTTCATATGTTTCTTATCTCTTCATTTCCTCGTACCTTGAGTTGCTATGTTGGCCACTGAAGTGAATCTTACTGTCCTTTTATCAAAGGACAGTGAATTGAAACTTGGATCAGGTGCATAAACTTTGTTTTCCACTCTACTCATGAACCAATTTGTCTAACATTTTAGGACTTTGATTCTGCTTATGGTCCGGCATGGCACTGCATTGTTGGAACCAGCTTTGGTTCATACGTGACTCATTCAATTGGAGGATTCATATACTTTCAGATTGACAAGACTTATGTTCTTCTTTTCAAGACTGCAGTGGAGCCATTAGATCACCAATGAGAAAAAGTTGATAATCCATCAAAAGAAAAAAGCATCCATCTTCAGTTAAATCCTTCCTTGTCTTTGTATTCACGCTCTTATGTAATTCTTGAGCTATTGTGCTAATCTACCTAAGACAAAATCTTTGTTGCTCCTATTGTGTAATTACAAATGATTTTCTCCTCTGAATTGTTTCTGTGAAGGGATTAAATACAGATAATATAATGCAACTAACAAATCTCGTATTCGGAATTAAGACATTCCGGTCAAACTCAGCTTTGATAACATAAATCGGTTACAACTCTATAGAAAGAGTAATTATTGATTACAAGCTGAGAAAGAGACAAATTAAACACAGCTTTGTATCATAAAGATGTCCATTTAGGATTTAGCTCATTAAACAGAGTTAGTTAATAATTGGGTAATTCCAGTTTGTAGCAGAGAACGTTACATGCATAAAGAATTCTCTTTTCTCTCCTTAAAAAGAGCTTTTAAACCCCAAAACCTCTTTACCGGTTTATCTGAGAAACAAAGATAATCTCTTTCAGTGAAGTGCAGATGAGAAATGGATCAATCGCAGCGAATAGTAGCTGCTACACCTTCGTCTTCTCGATCATACCAATTCCACCCAGCTCGTGCTGCAATTATCGATCTTTTCAATCTCTACTTGGGGGTTAATCTCGTTTTTTCCAATCTCCCAATTTTTCTTTCGATTTCTCGAATTTTCCGTTGCTGATTTTTTTTATTACCTTTCTCTTTTACAGAGAGGAAATCGTCAAAAGCCTGATGAATCTGTACGAGAACCTCCGTAAGTTTCTATGATCCTACCTGCTTCGATTGGTTCAAGCTCTATTTGATTTTGGTCGATACGATTTTTGATAGGAACAAATCACAGAAGCGTGTTCATGCTCCTAACAGAGACTTACCACCAAGAAACGAGCAATTCATTTTGGATTTTGAGCAGCTTCAGAGCCAATTCAATGTAAAAGTTATTATCTTTCCATCTTCTCTTTGTGATTTTGTAACATAAAGTTTGCTTTTTTTTCGAATTCTCTTTTATCAGGATCCTGATCAGTTGAGAACGATTACGGAATCAGTTTTGATATCTCTGGTTGTGCAATGTAGCAATCATGTTCCTCGTGCTGAGTTTCTTCTCTTTGCATTGCGTACATTGTGTAGAATTAGTTACATTAATTGGGATACTTTTCTACCATCCCTTTTATCTTCGGTTTCCGCTGCTGAGGCGTCGATAATCCAAGGTGCTCAAGCAGCAGCTATGGCTGGTTCTTCTGCTACTTCTTCACAGTCTTTAGTTCCTGTACCTTCTAATCATTCCACCAATCCAACTTCATTGTTGCCTTCAGCTCATGGTATTGGTTCTCCATCACCTTCAGGGAATGAACCAGGTTCTGTAACTGCGTTGGCACATGTTAAACCTTCAGAGAATGGGCAGCAGATTGCAAGGGCAGGGCTACTTTTAAGAGAGACTGCTAGGAGGAATAGTCAACGTTTACGAGCTGCTGCTATTAATTGTCTGCGGCAGCTCAGTTGCAAGATTATCTTGATTGGCGTTGAATTTAATCTCAAACCCGTCACTCATGCCGTGATTTTCCGGTACATGATGAATTGGCTTGTCAACTGGGACAAGAGAGATCTGGGAACTGAGGACTCCGCAGGAAGGTCGTGGAGATCTGAGAATACTTTAGCTGAATGGTTACGGAGTTGTTTGGATGTGATCTGGCTGTTGGTAGAAGAGGGTGCATCTCGGATTCCGTTTTATGAGTTATTGCGCAGTGGTCTACAGTTTATAGAGAACATACCTGATGATGAAGCCTTGTTCACTCTTATCATGGAGATACACCGGAGGCAAGATGCGATGGCCAAGCACATGCTCATGTTGGACCAAAACCTTCACTGTCCAACATTTGGGACCAATCGTATAGTGTCACAAACAACTGCCAATGTTTCAGTCGAATCTGTGGCTCACTTTCGACATTCACCAATTACATATCCAAGTGTGCTTGGGGAACCTTTGTATGGAGAGGTGATTCCCATGAAACTGTGGAGACTAGTTTCATAGCTTAGTTGACTATTGGTGTTATTGTGGAATGAATATGCTTTGCATTAGACAGGCAATTTTTGAACTTCGATCCTCTTTTTTGTACACTGGCAGGATCTGGCGATGTCTATTCCGAAAGGAAGCCTGGATTGGGAGAGAGCAGTGCGCTGCATTAGACATGCTATTCGCACTACACCCTCACCGGACTGGTGGAAGCGTGTTCTTGTTGTGGCCCCCTGTTATAGACCTTCTGCACAAGCAGCGCCTACTCCTGGTGCCGTTTTCACTTCTGACATGATATGTGAGGCAATCATTGACAGGATCGTTGAGCTTCTTAAGCTGACCAACTCAGGCAATGCTTGTCTTTCCCTATCTCTCATGTCTTTGATTTTTCACTTGCTTTTAATTCTTTGGAATTGATTTTGAAATAGCAAGTTGGTTTGGGAATTGTCACAATCTGTAAAAAGGAACTATTTTCTTTACGTTATTCTAGTTGAAATCAAGTTTGAAAAGTTCTATACTGGTTCATTCGTTTGGCTTAGATAAAAAAAAAGAAGAAGATAAAAATAAGATTGAGATACACTATACTAGGACTGCTTTGGTATTGATTTGGTATTTGTTGCTTTTCCCCCCTCTCTATGCAGATGCAAATTGCTGGCAAGAGTGGCTGGCTTTTTCAGATATTTTCTTCTTTCTAATCAAAAGCGGGTGTACTGATTTTGTTGATTTCATTGATAAGTTGGTCTTGCGCCTTAACGGTGTTGATAATCATATTCTTCGGACGAATCATGTGACGTGGTTGCTTGCACAAATAATACGCGTGGAGCTTGTGATGACAGCTTTGAACTCAGATGCTAAAAAGGTTGTTGCTCAATATAATGATATGTTTGCTGCTGCTGTTCAATTCCTTGTACTTCTTTTTCTTTGAATTTGACATTGCATCTTGTGCTCTATTTGGGTTTTCTCTCAGGTGGAGACTACTAGGAAGATCTTATCATTTCACAGGGAAGATAGAAATTCTGATCCCAATAATCCTCAGAGTGTATTGCTCGACTTCGTAAGCAGTTGTCAGAATCTACGAATTTGGTCACTAAGCACAACAACTAGGGCATACCTAAACAATGAACAGCTGTTGAAGGGAAAGCAAATCGATGAGTGGTGGAGAAACAAAGGTACATAAGGTTTCAGTGGCAGGACTTTGAGTAGGAAGCAGGGAGAATTTCCGATTATGAAAACTGTCCTCTCATTCTGTTTCTTGTTTAGAGTCCTCAGGAGAGCACATGATGGATTATATGAATATGGATGATAGGTCGATTGGCATGTTTTGGGTTGTTTCCTACACCATGGCACAACCAGCGTGTGAAAAAGTTATGAATTGGTTATCTTCAGCTGGCAGGGCTGAGTTGTCGGGATTACAGCCAAACGACAGAGTTATGATGACGCAGGAAGTGAACCTGTTACCTATGTCATTGTTATCTGGCTTTTCAATGAATCTGTGCTTGAAATTGGCCCTTCAGATGGAAGAAGCTTTGTTCGTTAGCCAGGTTTGTTTACTTTGTCTCACAAAGATATTATATATATACTGTGTATATATATATATATATATATATATATATTAAGTGATGCACTGATCTATGGAGAACATCTGATTTTTCCAATTTTACTTGACTTGTTTCCTCCAGGGTCCAGTAAATAAGTTTAGCGTTTTGATTGTTCAAAAATGTTATACAGTAGATTTTAAAATCCTGAGAAAAATTAATTTAGTGTCGTAAACATCTGGGTGCAGGTTGTTCCTAGCATTGCAATGGTTGAGACATACACAAGATTGCTGCTGATTTCCCCTCACTCAATGTTCCGTTCGCATTTCAGTGTAAGCTTTTTGGTTCCTTCAGTTGCCTTTTAATTTTCATTATCTTATGTTTTATTACTGTTGGCTATTGATCATAAGCGATTCATGAGATAAAGTAATTTCTGCAGCAATTGGCCCAGAGAAATGCTTCTCTGCTAAGCAAGCCTGGGGTGACTTTGCTTGTTCTTGAGATTCTGAACTATCGTTTGCTTCCGCTCTACAGGTAAAAGAGTGAAATTCTCAAGTTGGAGTAGATCCTTCTATACTTTTAAGCTGGATCATTCTCTTAGTTAGATGACAATTGTTTCGGGCTTACGCCATATGAGCTGTTTGACCCGACTAAACAGACTTACTGATCTTATTGTATGATGCAGATACCAAGGAAAGAGCAAAATTTTAATGTATGATGTTACTAAAATAATATCTGCATTGAAAGGAAAACGTGGTGACCACCGTATATTCAGACTAGCTGAAAACTTATGCATGAATCTCATTTTATCACTCAGAGACTTCTTTTCTGTGAAACGGGATGGAAAAGTAAGTATTTTTTTCGAATTACTTACTGTCGCCTGCTTATTTTGTGCCAGGATGATTCAGGTTTAAATAATTGTTCTTATGTTATTATCACCAGGGACCAACTGAATTCACTGAAACATTAAACCGCATAACCATCATGACTCTTGCTATCACAATCAAGACACGTGGTATCGCAGATGCTGATCACTTGGTTTATCTGCAAACCATGTTGGAACAAATACTCGCGACGAGTCAGCATACATGGTCAGAGAAGACGCTGCGCCATTTCCCATCCCTTCTCCGTGACACTTTGATTGGACGAGTAAACAAGAGGGGCCTATTAATTCAGGTGTGGCAACAAGCTGAAACAACTGTGATAAACCAGTGCACTCAGCTTCTCTCACCATCTGCTGAACCCGCTTATGTTGTGACATACCTCAGTCACAGTTTTCCTCAACACCGAGAGTATCTCTGTGCTGGTGCTTGTATGCTGATGCAAGGCCACCCTGATAACATCAACAGCGCAAATCTGGTTGGTTTTACTTTGTCTCTTCACATTTGTGAACAGGTTGTTAATTGATAGTGGTATGATTATCTCTTCGAAATGATTATCAGGCACGTGTTCTGAGAGAAGTTTCTCCTGACGAAGTCACTGCTAACATATACACTTTGGTAGATGTTTTGCTTCACAACGTTCATCTAGACCTTCAGAAAGGACATTCTTTAGAGGTACCTCTTCTGTTTTTTTTTCTGAAGAAATTGACCTCACTTTTGTTGATTAATTCATCTTCTTACATTGCATCCTAATACTTTTCAGGAAGTTCTAAAAAAGGCAGACGCAAATCTTGCATTTTTCTTCTGGACACATGAAATACTTCCTCTTGACATTTTTCTTCTGTCGCTCATTGACCGTGATGATGATCCGCACGCCTTAATTATTGCAGTATGTTGATGCTTTTACGTAAAACAAGATGAGGATCACAGAAACTTTTAAGGATTCTGTTTTTTATTTATTTACAGATAAAGCTACTTGAAAGTCAATACCTTTTAGAGAGGATTAAACAGTACAGCGCAAACCGTGGGCCTCCTGAGCACTGGCTTGTGACGCAGGTGTTCAAACGCAATGAACTCCAGAAGGCCCTTGGTAACCACCTTTCTTGGAAGGACAGGTAATATATCTAACCCCAATTCATCCTCGATATTACTGATTCCTAACATAAATTCACTTTAATTTACATGGCTTGATTGTTTGATTGGTTTTGTTGGGATTCAAACATGAATGTGTAATGGGACCTTCCATGAAAACTTGGGCAAACTAATGTGTGCCCTGGAAATGTGTGAAATATTTGTCTCTCTGTTTTTTTTTGGCAATTTTGTGTTGCATTCTGCTAAAATTAGGAAAATATTTTGCCATTTTGATTGTGTTAAACGCAGGTATCCAACATTCTTTGATGATATTGCGGCGCGTTTGCTTCCAGTTATCCCTCTAGTGGTGTACAGGCTCATTGAGAACGATGCGTTGGATGCAGCTTATAATGTTTTGGGTACACACTCCCTTTTTCTGGCGTATCATCCTCTCAGATTCTCGTTTGTCCGTGACATACTCGCCTATTTCTATGGTCATCTTCCTGGGAATTTTGTTTTGCGCATTCTCAAAGTACTTGATCTCAGCAAGGTAATTGGAAAAAACAACCTATCGTTCTTTGATTCAGAAAGTAATCTCAAGTTGATACGGCTCCTGGATTTCAGTTTTAAAGATTTTTTTGAAGATTGCTTCATTTGATTTGGTTCCTCATCAAATACAATCACCACAGAACCAATAATAGCCTATTCATTTTTCAACTCATTTTCAGAGAGACTTCTAATACTTTTCTTGTTATCTCATTTCTTTCTCACCATTTTATCTAGGTACTTCTAACTGTAACTGTTTCCACATTTGATTAAACAGAACCTAACAACTCTTTTGACATTTCCGCAGATTCCATTCTCTGAATCATTCCCGCAGTTCATTAGCCCTGCCGGTCCCGCTGTATGCCCACCTCTAGAATACTTCGCCAGTCTTCTGCTTAATCTTGTAAACAACGTTATACCTCCACTTAGCAGCAGCAGCAACTCCAGCTCGAGGTCTGGCTCAATGGCAGACATCTTAAACAGCTCCGCGAGACCTCCCCATGGAAAAACTGCCGGAACATCTCAGCCCGGACCAGCAAACGCCTCTGAGGGCCAGAAAGCATTCTATCAGATCCAGGACCCAGGAACTTACACTCAGTTGGTTCTGGAGACGGCCGTGATCGAGATCCTCTCGCTTCCTGTCTCCGCTGCTCAGATTGTCTCTTCACTTGTCCAGATAATTGTCAACATACAATCGACCCTGATTCAATCTGGAAATGGGTTCCACGGTGCTGCAAACGGGGTGGGGCAAGGGTTGGTACTGCCTACGTCTCCCTCAGGAGGGAGCACAGACTCCATGAGCGCTAGCCGGTCCACTTGTGTGATTCCTGGAATCAACGCGGCGAGCTTCGTCTCTAGAAGCGGTTATACATGTCAGCAACTGTCGTGTCTGTTGATTCAAGCTTATGGGCTTTTGCTGGCTCAGCTCCCTCCAGACTTTCACATGCAGCTTTACTTGGAGGCATCACGTGTGATAAGGGAAACATGGTGGCTTAAGGATGGGAAGAGATCAGAAGGTGAACTAGACTCGGCTGTTGGATACGCTTTGATGGATCCTACATGGGCTGCTCAGGACAACACCTCGACAGCAATAGGTACGCCATAGCTTCTGGATCTATAAGTGAATGTTTGTTTGTATTTTCTCTTTACATTGTGTTTTTCTCCCAGGAAATATTGTCGCCTTGCTTCATGCTTTCTTCAGCAATCTCCCACAAGAATGGCTTGATGGCACGCATGTCATCATTAAGAACCTCCGGCCTGTGACATCTGTCGCAATGCTCAGAGTTGCATTCCGTATTATGGGGCCATTGCTCCCAAGGCTTGCCAATACACATACACTCTTTAACAAGGTACTCCTATTACTGCTTGTACCCATATGAAGTGGTCTTTCTTTTCAAGAATTACTATGTAACATTCTGTTCATGTTAAATGTTATATCAATGGCTGGATAGAATTTGAATATTCTGTAGCTGCCGTCTTCGAGTTTGTTATTACATATTCTCTCAAGTAAACAAAATTGGAACGATCTTCCATTTTCAGATCTTGTTCATCACAAACCTCGACTAAAGGTTTCTTGTCTAATTTGACTTTGATACTCTTTTCTGTTTCTCAACAGACGCTAACCCTTCTCTTGAGCACAATGGTCGATGTTTTTGGAAAGAACGCACAGACAGTCGCCCCTGTTGAAGCATCCCAGATTGCAGATCTTATCGATTTCCTGTAGGCTTCTAAATTACCAGTCTTTATTGATTAACAATCATGTTTTGGGATGATTAGATATGTCAATTTGTTGCAGACACCATATTATTCACTACGAGGGACAAGGAGGAGCTGTGCAAACCAGCAGCAAGCCAAGACCAGACATCTTGGCGTTAATCGGAAGAGCAGCAGATTCTCTCCGACCTGATGTACAACACCTTCTCGCTCACCTCAAAACCGACCCCAATTCTTCGATATACGCAGCTGCTCATCAGAATACCTCAAAGACCAGTACTTCTTAGATAGAAAAATTCAGATAATGTGTGTCCTTGGTGGAAGCAAAGTCGTAGGAGCCATAAAAGCACAGAAGATTGTTTCATCTACATCTTGTTCTGGTTAAGTTGGGTCCTGGTTACAACTTGTCTTGTTTATATTGTGTATATATGTCAATGGTAACATTATGTTTTTTCTTATTTTCTAAATTTAGAATTTAAATTATTGTTAGATGATGTAAAGCGGAGTTATTCAACCATATTTTGATTAGTGTTTTAATGATTTTGGATGATTCTATTTTTGACGTAATATATATACATCAACAGACAATGCACAATATACACAAGAATTATATGCTCTTTGATCTCTAAATTTATATAAATATTCATTACAAAAGTTATATAATAATATAAGAAGATTAACATAACCATATAATGAATGGGATGTAAAAATTTAAGGTGGTTTATGTTTCTTGCCACCAGAAGAAGAAGAAAATGATCTTTGTTTCTCCAGTTGCTTAAAAAGGCTACCATCGTAGACGCCCCTTACTGTATCTTTCGTCAACAAACCATTTTTGTTTTTGCCTAACTCATATAATATTTTCCATTCTAAAAACGCTGAGAACCTGTAAATATATATTTTAGATATGTTACGTCGTGACTGTAATTTAATTTGGTAGAAATAATAATGCATTAAGATAGAAACAAACGAACCATCCTAGGTAATCGTTAGGTTCTCTATTAGTCTCAAGCAATTTTTGAATTTCCTTTGGAGTGAGAGCATCTTTATGTGTGTGAGCATGCTTCTTGAATATCTCCTCGAATTTTGATTCCATAAATCTGTAACATTTGGTAGGAAAAAGTTATCACATTTTGTAAAGTTGGAAAATTAATCCAAAGATGACAAGAAAGAAATGAAAAAAAAAAAAAAAAACCTTCCGTCCTTGTCGTAAACGTCGGTGTCACTACCATGAATGCCAAAACGACTATTTTTCACTTCTATGGGAAACAACGGCGAGAATCTCTTACCCTACTTAACAACATTCAGAATGTCTTCAAACACAATAGTAAGATATATCCTAATAGTTTTAACATAGATTGTTTGCATAATCAAACCTAGGAACGAATCAAATACTCATTCCCACTCCCTTATGTTTTATGAGGTGTTTTGGGTGAAGAAATTATCTCTACAATTTTGTTTCAAACCTTTTTTTACCAATCGTTATTTAATATTATAGAGATAACTAAGTAAAAAGAATTTAAATTGATAAAAGATCTTGTCAAACAAATAAAACAGGAGTACAAAACAAGATTAGTGTCTTATATTAAAGTTCGGGGCATTGTCTGAAGCATGGCAAACCATGGGATTTTGGCGTCCGTTCAATATATCAGTTTATGGAAGACAAGATTTTACTAGTCTGTTAAATTTAGCCGTTACTATTTTTTAACTTATACTAGTATGCTTGATCGTTTTGCAAAACCAAGAGTAAAGAAAAATAAAGACAAAAAGAGAAGTGGTATGAATTTGTACCGGACGAGTTTTCCTGCTGAGTTCTATATTGATGAAGATACCAACAAAAGCCTACACGAGACGCCCTGTACCGAGCGCTCTAAATCCTTTTTTTGGTTGTTTTTAAGTTAAACATAAGAATAAGCAACACATCAAAATCTTATTCATATTGAATTCTCACTTAGTTAATTGTGTATGTTACCTTCGTAGGTTTCCCAAGGATAAACGACGCCGTCTCCGTTTCTGTCGAAGAAGGCCACATGTTTCTCCAATGCAGTCTTTTCTTCCTTAACAGATTTTCCTCCTACATTACCCCAAAAATATGTTTTCATAATATTTAAGGACCGTTCCAAACTATTTGCTTGTGTAAAAAAAATTATATTAAATGTATACTTGATGTGCTAAGAAAATATTTAAAAAAATTTAGACTATAATTAATAAAGCGCATACTTCAAATGTTCTTAATTATAAAAAAATGGAGTCATGTTCAAATAAGTGCTCCGGTTGCACATGCTAGGCCATGAATAAATTATTACCTTTGGACTTGGGAGAAGCTTTACGAGACATGAGAAATATATCAGAGATGGAAACGAATGAGAACACAGAACGCTGAAATTAACACAAGCTTTTCCTATTAACTTTGGATCGTTCTTTGGGATAATATAAATAAATGATGGCAGAAGCCAGAAGCTGTTACATAACAAAGATTCGATTCAGAATAAAGTGGATTGAGGTGTTTGTGTGTGTATCTGTACTTATGTGTCTTTGGACATGTATTGGCATGCGTAGACGCATTCCTCGTTTATACAACAAGATCAGAAAGCGTGAGACACTGAGACTTATCAAGGTTCATGTTAGCATTTATACATCTTAAGCTTATGTTAGCATAGGATTACACATCTTTAGCTTGTACAGTGTCACGAATTAATGAGAAAATCAGTTTCAGAACTTTTTCTTTCTCAGCTCATCTTCTCTCGATTTCATGAGTTTGTTACAAAGAAAGTAGAAGCTGTTAAGACTCTTACTGTCTTTTTAAATTTTTTTTGTTCCTTTTAATTCACTCTCATCCCTTTCTTTGCTTACACGGTACCATCTACTTAAAATACAAGACATTATGTTGGCAATAAAAAATTTTTGGGTGGAGCATGACATGACCCATTGTGTAGTGTGCCGTCACCACTTGCACTCAAATGTATTTTGCAGATTGATTGTCTTAAAACTTTGAATAAATTCCTAAATCTATTTTTAATTACAATAATCTAGTATTTCCTCTGTTTTCGTTAGTTTCTTCTCACTAACAAAAGCAAAATTTAACCCCTGTTTTCGCAACAATTGGGGCATTAAAGAATGATATTGGGCAGTTACACCAGTTAACTTAGAAAAAAGAAAAAGAAAAAAAGAGAAGGTTTATTAGGATCATAGTCACCTGTTTTTGGTGTGACATATATATAATCTCAAACAACACTATAACATTAATAAGTCGTAGGTAATTTCAAAGCTTCAAATGATGTTTTATATACACTGTCCTTTCTATTAATACAAATTGCTGATTCTCCCCCCAAGCTTCTCTTCACATCACACAACATTTAGCTGGTCCCTTTGGATCTGCGCCCCTAGCTTCTTCGTTACCTGCAGAAACATGACTTTGATTAGCGCCTGATGATCCCATATACTTGTCAGAAAAAACAGAAAACGAGATCTCATCCTCATCAATCAGTGGCAGGTATTGTAAACCCTGTTTTGGTTTTGCAAACTACAGAAATTACCTTCAGGAGGTTGAGCTAACTTGCGGTTATGCGAAGTCATCATTTCTTTCTTCAGCTTAACGAGTATGTCCTCCATTGTGTATTCTCGCCGCCAGTTAGTGAGCATAGGGAAGAGACTCGGTTCAACCTGATTGTATATATTTCAATACAACTTATTAGAATAAGCAAATATCCATAGCCATACATATACCAACAGTAATGTCACAGGTTATTATTACCACTCCAGTTTCAGGGTTAACACAAGCCATGTTAATCCGAGTCTGGAACCTCACAGTTGGTGGACTTTCTGGGTATTCCTTGCCACAGAAGAGCTTCAGCTGAAAGATCTTCCCCTCATACGCAGTCTGATATACATTCATCACCAAAAAAACATTCAATCTTCCCAAAATACAAAAGCAGAAACAAACAAGTTCTTCCTATTTTGTGCAACCTAATCAATAGTAGTCACCAAATGCAGATACAGACCATTTAGAGTAAAGGGTCTCAGATAACAAAGCTAAAAGTTATGTAATCAATTCAAGTAAAAGCCACACAGAAGCAAAACACAGCGATAATTTCCCAAAAACAGAGGAACAAAAAGTAGAAGAAGACAAGACTCTAAAATTGTTATATCCACAAATGTTATATCTTCCCCAAAGTGTTAAAAATTGCATCTTTAATCTACGAACACACAGATAAATAAAAAACCAGGTGAGAGAGATACATACATTAGGAGGGCCAAGGATGGTGCCAGTCCAAGATTGCATGTAAATATCATCAGCATCATCCATTCCATAGCTTACGGTACCATCTCCAATACCTTTTTCACCTCTTTCAAGTTCTTCCAACAATCTAAAATTCCTCGGAACTACAACCCAAAATTGAATCCATAAGATATGCTCAAATCAATCAATTTCCAGATCGAGACCTTGGATCCGGCACATTGAGGAAAAAAATGTAAATCGATTCAATACATAATCCTAGATCCCAAATTCAATTGAGCGATGATGAAATAGAGAAATTGAAGAGAAATGGATCGGACTTACCGACGACCTTGGCTTCCTCTGAACTCATCGCCGGATCTCAGAAAGAGAGATAGAGAGAGAGAGAGAGTGTTCAAGTACTGTTTACCAGAAGGCCTTCAAAATAAAATAATGGAAGGAAATGGGATATTTGATAGTTTTTGGTAATTTGCCCAAAGCAAATATAATAATAGTTTTTGGTTTAATCTAGAGTAATGTATTAATTTTAACCCCTTTTTGTTTTAGAATTTTATTATTAAATCAAAGATTTTAGTTCTGAATTTAAAATTTTTACTAGTTAAATAAAATCTAAGAAAATACGACATAAATCTCTTGGAGATGTTAAATTCTATAAATTTGTGAGATTTTTTTGTGTCATCAGTATAAATTTGTTAGATAAGACTCATTATTCAAACAGCGCTTTACCCAACCGTCAGGCGCTAGGCACTCCTGCTTAGTGATTTTATAGAAATCGAACAAATTGTAAAAATGTTAATTTTTTGAAGGTACAGAATTTAGGTTGACAAATAAAAAAAGTTGAAGGTGGAAAATTTTCAAAATTGCAAACAAGTTTACTTTTGTTAATAAGTTAATAATCCCATTTAGCAAGAACGCAATTGAACCATTCAGTCGAATTGAAGATCCCCCTATTACTAAACCAAAATAGTAATTAAGTAAAGTTTTGCGTATCCAACACAAGAATGCGACTTAAATCTTTGTATTATAGTATCCAATAAAATGTTTAGTTGAAATTAAAAAAGGATCATGAGAAAACTGCAACAAGTAGTGAAAACAAAACTCCAACTAGTTTCACAAATATTTAGACCTCTCCCTCCTTAACCTTTATAGGACTTTATCAACCATTATGCTTCTCTGCTTCGATTCTTCTGCTAGTCTCTTCTTAAAGTTTTCGAATTCTTCATCCGCAGACAATTCTTCTTTAATGCTCTCTTTTGTCTTTTTGCTGTTGGATGATGATGACTTGCTTGGTAAGCAACCCATGGCTTGTGCTAGTGATAACTTATCAAACCATGAAGTTAAAAACTTTGATTTCGATTTCAAGTTCCGCTTCATTCTTTCTTTTTGGTCTTGATCATATGATGATGGTGAAGCTAAATCAGCGGAGGTTAAAGAAGATGAACTGATTCTTGATACCTCTTTGGGAACAAGAAGCTTCATGGTTTGTGTTGTTGGAGCAAAAACATTACCTTCTTGAGGAAATCTTGATGAACTCGAACCACTCCTACCAGAATCAGAGAAATCCACAAGCTTACCTCGTGAATTCACACTCGGATTACGTTTGATTTCTGAGAAAATCTGTGCTTCCCCAACAGATGAATCCGAAGGACAAGACTTTCCAGTTTGAACGGAGAAAGCAGAAGCAGAGGACACGTTTCAAGACTCTTCTTCCCTGTGTAACTTGCCATGCTCTTGGAGTGAGAGAGAAGCTTCTTCGAGGAAGACGAAACCGGGTCGGTTCGAGAAACCGGAAGAGATTTGAGACGACGAAAACATGTCTCGAGGTTAGTGTGAAGAGGAGAGTCGTCGGTGAAGCCTGCACAGTTGATAGCAGCGACTTGCTCAAGAACGTACTCATCCTTGACTTGTGATATCAGTTCCTCAACAGCTGAATTGTTTTTACCAGAGATAAATCCTGACATCTTCGTCGGTTTCTAAAGGGTCTTTGAGAGAGACGAAGAAATTATGGTTTTTCCACACAATAGCTAATTCATGCAATTTATAACTGTTGTGTCTTTAGATTATTTTCTATTTTTGTCTGCTAAGTTTCTTTTAATCCACAAGAGATTTGTTAAATGTCCATTTTCATAATTTGTGAGTTGTAACTGAATGCGTATATAAATTCGGTAATTTACTACAAGTACGTATTGTTCGTTTATTTTGCTATGGAAGAGAATTGTAAAATTGACTTATTTATCTGTCTTCAAACGAGTTTCCTTTTCTTTTTTTTCTATATCACTCAAAAAGTAAAAACTTTACAAAACAGAGAGACATTTGGCACAATAATATTGTCAATGAAATTTGCTATAACGTTATCTTATTTTCTCACGTTAGGTTACTCTCTTTTTTTTGTTCAAAAATTCACCGAGTTTCAATAATTGATACATCAATTCTCATACAAAGCTTCTTGTTTCCCAGTTTACAGTAACAATTTCAAAACAAAAATTGGAACTTCAAAATAAATGGTTTATAACTTAAAAGGTAAGAACATATTAGCTTTTACAAGATAAAAATAAATTCTACAAAACCAAAGGCTCTCAACCCAAGAACAAAGTATAACTTTTCAATCTCAAGTATCAAAACTTTCTCAATCTTCTCAAAGTTTAAGGCTTCTCAGGGTTTTCCTTGTGGCTCCATCTTCCTCGACCTGAAAGAAACACACATGTGTAAGAAAATATCGAAATCACAGAGATAAAGAATGCCCAACATCTTGAGAGATTATTAAAGCCATCTTGTTGAATCTCACCTCAACAATTACTCTTGATTTCTTCTTCGATTTTCCATTATCATCAAACTTCTTTAAAGCTCTTCCCTTTTTGTGAATCACAACTTGCTCTTCAGCATCATCGTCATCTTCATCATCTGAGTCTGTAGAGAGGTCATGGATTGGGATCATTTTTAATGAAAAACAAAGCTACATATGTAGTTGATGGTAGTAAAAACCCATAGGGATGAATAGCATCTCAATATTTAAATGTAAGAATGCACTTCTTGAGTTAAATTCATGAAAAAGTAAAAAAACATGACGAAGATGGTTTCTTTTTTACCATGATCATCACCCTCAATATGAGACTCTTTGGTTGGAAGACCATAGAAATCTTCTATGTCTTCATCTTCTTCCTCTTCTAGTTCATCATCGCCTTCAACATATTCAATCAATCCTTCCTGAGATATAATTTTAACAAATAAAGATCAGTAGAAAGAGGCTGCATCTAGGTTTAATGCACTACAAAAATTACACGCTTCTGCAAAAGTACCTCCTCTTCTTCTTCAACCTCCTCTTCAACATTTTCTTCTTCACCAAGAACTTTGTTCCACACAGTCTCTGAGTAATTGTATATGTCACCGTAAATGCCTTTCTTCAAACGTTCTAACAACTCAGTCTCAATTTGCTGTACAAAAGAAGCAGTACTATCATGAGAACCTCAGAAGTAAAGTAAAACAAGTAAAATCAAAACCCAAAAACAACAAATCGTGACCTTATCTAGCACCGCTGCTTTTAAAGCCTTTTCCTCTCTTCTCGCCTCCCTCTTTATTTGCCTCCTAGGCGTAGGCAATACCTTCTCCCTATGATTCAGAAACAAAACCACCAAATGATTAATCAGAACAAGAAAAAACTAGACACATGTAAATCAAACTCAACCAACAAAAACAAGAAGAGGACAAGACCTCGTTTTGAGAGCAAGTTTTCTCATACGAATACGCATCTGAGTCATTTTAGTCAGTCTTTGTTTAACCTTGTGCTGCAACAACTTGGGCCAGTACAACTGCCACAAATAAGAAACAAGAAATCAAACCCCAGATCTTAAATACATTAACATAGCTAAAAGATGAATATAAGAAGGAAGAGATAAATTGTAAGGATAAATCTCAACTCACCAAGTGTTTGTCAATCATTTCAAGAGCCTTCTCATAGTTTCTAGGCAGCTTAATCCTCTCCCACAAGTTCTTTGGCATGTGTGCTCTCTCTATAGTCTTCATATATAGATAAAACACTCCTGAGTAACAACAGCAACAAACACAGAAAATTCCATTGTAAGAGACCACACAACTCTGAACTCAAAAGAAACATCTTTCTAATAGCTCTTAACTACATCAAGTAAATCAACACCTAATCTCAGCAGAAAGATTGTCCATTTTTAAATTTGATTAACTGATTCAAGAAAATTACCATCATGGTCTCGGATGGTGGCGTATCGGCTATTAGCAAGAGGGCAAGAGCTTCGATTACAGATTCCGGTTACATTATAAGGGTTTCTGCAGAATATTCCAGTTTCGATTCTACAAAAGCAAACGAGAAAAAGAGCTCAATCAACAAATCGAGGTATAGATGAAATTGAAAGAGACAAAGTGAGAACTAAAGATATTACTTGGCCATATAACTGCAGTGCTTGTGCCTGATAACTTGCCATATGACCTCATCGTGCTGCATCTTTTACGGCGAAGTTTGAAATCTGGGTTTAAAGATTCGGCGAGATTTTAGGGTTTATGAAGGAAAAAGGAGAAGCTGTGAAGGACGGCGGCGATCAATCAACTGTCGTCTGAAAAGATTGAAAGCTGGATAAAATGAAAGAACTCAATTTGATATTAAGGGTTAATCTATTGGGCCTTAAAGCCCAATATAAATAAAGCCCAAATGCCATTTATATTTCATGTTGTGTAAATGTTTGTTTAATGGTTGGTTTGTGCTTGTTAACCATAAGCCAACGAGACACAAATTTTGAAGCACAATAGTTCGACCCTACCCTATAATTTTTTTTCCTTTATTTGCATTTATCAAACAATCTCATAAAAATATTAGAACCTATCGTCTTCAACAGTATTTGTTTGTAACCAAAACATAGCTCATCTTTGTCTCAGTAGAGTATTTCAGTGGCATGTTTCGGTCCTTTTTCCACTTTCGTCGGGAAAGACAAAACGCACAGCACAACGGAGTCGGCATCGGAAAGGAAAGAGTGCTTCTTCGACTTGTTAGAAGCCGGTACGAGTTGCCCCTAGGTGATCCGCACAAAGAAAATAGTTAAGAAATTCACAAAATACTTTAATTGCATTCACTGAAACAAGAATTTCACAAACCAACCATTTAACAAGCCAACCAAAAAAAACCTTGGACTTAAAACCAAAATCATGAGGCTAAACTATAAGAGTCAATTTGAAAACGTTTAACAAGAAAAAAAAAAGTCAAAATGTTTTTGTGTAACATAAAAATTCATGTGGTATCATTTGGGCCAAAAAACTCTATGAGGCCCACGTTAATAAAAAGCCCAAATATAAAATCCTTTTTCTGTTTTCTCTGAAAACCCTAGCTACTCACAATCCTCTCTATATAAAAACCATTTCTAATTCACTTCTAAAAAACCCCTAGATCTAATCAAAAATGGCGACGGCGTTGAAGAAGAACAGGAAGAAGAGAGGACACGTCAGCGCCGGTCATGGACGTATCGGAAAGCATCGCAAGCACCCAGGAGGTCGTGGTAACGCCGGAGGTATGCATCACCACCGTATCCTCTTCGACAAGTACCATCCAGGTTACTTCGGCAAAGTTGGTATGAGGTACTTCCACAAGCTTCGTAACAAGTTCTTCTGCCCAATCGTGAATCTCGACAAGCTTTGGTCACTCGTCCCTGAAGATGTGAAGGCGAAATCAACCAAAGACAATGTTCCGTTGATCGATGTGACGCAGCATGGTTTCTTCAAGGTTTTGGGGAAAGGTCATTTGCCTGAGAACAAGCCTTTCGTTGTGAAAGCTAAGCTTATCTCTAAGACTGCTGAGAAGAAGATTAAGGAAGCTGGTGGTGCTGTTGTGCTCACTGCTTAGGTTTAAGTTAATTTCTCTGCTCCTTTTTAATTTATTTTCCTGTTTTTGGACTCAGCTTTGTCTTATTTTGGATTTTTGAATGAGAGATCTTTTAAACAATGGTAATGGATTATATAATTTTGAATGCTGCCATAGATTATCACTAGTTTAATCTGAATTCATTTCAATGCTCGGTTCTAGGTCATCTCTATGAAAGCTATTACTTTGATTAATCTCATTTTCAATTATCATTTGCCATTTTAATTGAAACATGTTAGCTATTGTCATTTCATGTTAGCTCGCTATTTGCTTAAAGATCAAAATTTTAAAATAACTTCAAATCTGTATGTGTAAAAACCTCAAAAGCGCAAATCTTCCGTAAATTCAGTGTGTTAGGATTCATATAACAATGTCTTGTCTGATCAAGCTGAGAAAACTGTTTCTGTCAAGATTGTCTTGGTTTATTCCCTTTTGTCTACTTAGCTCTACATCATCTAGTTGTCTAGTTCAATGACCATCTCTTTTGATAGTTTTCATCACCTGATTAGTAAAATCTTCCTCGCATTTGATTTCTTCAATCTCATTTCCTTGACCTTTTTCGTCTCCCCATTTCCTTATTCTAGCCTCTGTCAATGAAGCCTGAACATACATGAATGTCTTTTAGTACCTAAACCCCGAAATTGATAGTAAAATTTTTAGAGTTGCTTCTTCACCTCTTTGTTCCAGTTGGTTCTATAGATCATCAAAAGTAGAACACAAGTCTGAACAACTGTTCCAGTTAGCATTCCTGTCCATATCCCCTGTATTTGTGTATCAACATCAACTAAAAGCTGATCGTGTTTCCAAGTTCTTTATAAGAGGATTAGAACTCAAGATTATAGATACCTTTACTCCATACTCCATCTTGTAACCGAGCAGAAGACCAATAGGTATACCACATAAATAGTAACACCCAACGTTCACATATGCAACGATCCCTTGCCACCCAGCTCCAACTGCTACACCTTTTGTACCATACCAAAACCAAATAGCACATTAACTTTAACACAATGGCCATAAAACTGATGCAAGAGAAATACCAGAAAGAACAGGCTGAATGTTGTTTATGACTATGGTTAAAGCCAGCAATGGAGTAAGCTGCTTCACGAGTCCTCTCACTTCTTCATCATCAGAGAACATTGCTGGATACTTGTCACGCAACACGATGAGAGTCATTGATATCATAGCTCCAATCGATACAGAAGTTATCAAAGCCACTATCAATAAGAATTTTGCTCTTCTTGGATTTTCAGCTCCAAGCTCATTCGATACTCTTACACTGCACATATAACACATAATTGCTTCATCATCCCACCATTAAGCTTTGTGTAAAACTAATGTATCGTAAATGTACCTCACAGCCGCATTGAAGCCAAAGGCTACCATGATCGGCCATCCCAATATGTTCATGCTATAACCAAAACCGTTAATTCCGTTCTTAACCAAAAACAAAAAGCTTCAAAGGGACTTAGAGAACTCACCATATTGAGAGAGCAGCCACAGAGACTTGAGGATTCTTGAGGTAACCCGCAAACAGAATCAACGCCATGAAATACCAAACCTCTAGGCTGAAACAAACAACATCATCAAGTCACTAGTTGTACCAATCTATGAGCCATTATGTTATCAATCTGATTTCAAAAGGTTTCGATATCTAACCAAACCATGACTGCAGAGGCAAGAGACAATCTTGCAAAGCCTCTGAGATTCTGGAACGCCTTCCATGAGAGCCCTGACCAAGCTCTGCCACAAGAACCTCCACAAATATAAACTATTTGAGCTATATCTATTAACCACCACGAGACAATCAATACGGCGGCTCCTCCGGCCAATCCCCAGCCAAGTTTCAGCATCAGCAACCAACTCAATAGAGTGTGCTGAGCCAACACGGTTTCTGCTATAACCGCCATTGCAATCACCTTGCTTTGTGCCTACAATAATCAAAATATTAAACTAGTTGAATTTATCTTTAAGTAAATTTATTTTGATTCTTGTTACCTGCAAGAACTTGGCTGTGGCGAAGTTGACAGCGTAAGCAAAGAGCTGAGGAATCATCCAGAGGGAGAGTTTTCCGGCGGCTTTAGAGATCTCCGCTGACTGTCCGAGGAGACTCAAAAGTGGAGTGGCAAAAACGTAAAAAGGCAAATAAGAAGAGCACAAGCATTAAGGATGATCCAAGACCTCTGCAGATATATTCCCATCATTTCTAGCTGCCCTGCCCCGTATGCTTGACCACATAGCGTAGCCAGTGCACTTCCCATCCCAAGCTTATATCAATTTAAACTTTTAAATGACGAATACTTGGAACTTACTTAAGAAATTTTACGAATTTTTATGATTATTCATTTGTTGATATATGGATGGTACAAACTTCATATTTTGTGTCTTATTTAAAAGGGATTTCTATCTTCTGATGGTAAAGATACAAGGCAAATAATGTGTTTCATTTATAGACTATCCATAATTATTTTACATAGATAGTTCTAAAAATGTTAATATATATGAACTATTCGTTTTCTATAAAAAAAAGATCGGATTAGTAGATAAATAATTTTTATATGTTACGATTTGCGATAAACAATTGTGTTTTGTATAAATGTATAATAATGCCTTTTCTTTAATGATTGTGTATGTTTATAATGGTTGTTTGAGTGCATAATTAAGTTTATTTTACCATAACGCCGACAGAGAAGCCGGCGATAACGGAGTTCTGTATGGAGACAGCAGCTAGAGCCAGCGTGTCGACGTGTCCGGCGAGGATCTGCGTGACGGCGCCTAGAGAATACTGACAGAAGGATGTGAATATCACGGGACCCATGAGCCACCACAACAACTTTGACTCGACCGCAAACTGCCGGAGGAAGTCTCTACCGTCGGTGTCTGATTTGGTAGCTCGATGTCCCTGTCCCGAGGAGACGGTATCTTCATGATCAACGTTGAAAGTTACCATAAGTCTTACAAGCTAAAGAGATATTATTTCTTAGACATGTGTTTATAATAGAGTAGGTAAATATATATATATATATATAGGTTTATTATAAAATAAATCTATGTTAGATTCTATGAATATTAGGTAAGGCTTTTCAAATTTCAGTATTTGTTGTTCCATAATTTTATAGATGGAGTGGAGTGTACGAGGACAAAAGTGGTCTAACTATTGTTATGCATTCTCCAAACTTTTAGTGATGAAATCGACTTTATTACCTAATTTTACTTTTTGAATGAGTTTACTGACTCGAGTAATTAATTAGGTATCTAACTATATATCATTCAAAAATAAGCATTATTATAAAATTAATTACTAATAGCATCATCAACCAAAATGCAAGCGTAAATTATACTTGGCTTATAATTCGTTCATGCAAACTACAAAACACAGAGTTGCAGTTTCGCCGTATTAGTTTCATTCTCACGGCTAGTTTTACTCTGACGGCTAGTTTCACCGGTCTTGGTCTCTAGCTTAGTTTCTTATGTGTTTAAAACTGGGTTAATTGATTTATTTTCTTAACTGGGTTATATGATTATCTGTAGAAAATTATTAGTTAACTATTCTATTTTCATACAGAATTATACAATACTTATAGGTTCTTGTCAATCATTAAAAAAAAAAAATCTGAAACGCTACAACTCTTTATAAAGAAGTCTTTTTGTTGAATATAATTTGCACACAAAAAAATTGCATATACTATATAGGTTTATTTCATGAAATTGATTATAAAAGAAAAGCTGCAAACACCTAATGAACTCAATTTCACTCATTGAAAAATTCCGTAAAGATATAGATAAACGCTATAATCTCTCCAAACGCTCATTTCAATACATTCTCTAAAAGTATTGGCAAAGTTCTTACTTTTCCCATGTAAATCACTTGTACCGGATTGCTTCTCACGAGGAGAACCTACTTGCAACAGTTAACTAATATATGATGTTATTAACAAAACAAAAAAACTAATATATGATGTCGAGAAATAACTTAAAATTGCATCACTAATATAATCGGTTACTAAATCTAAATACGTTGTTGATCAGTTGATAAATAAATTAAACAAAATCTAATTAATATATGTTGCTAGTTAATCAAAGACCTAATGAATATCTAAATCCAAAAGCTTTAATTAACAGCACTGTATTAACATGTCTTTGTCCTCAATGAAACAGTTTAGACTTTGAAACATGTTCTTTGTTTCTTCTTCTTCTTCTCTAAAAACAACTCTTTCACATAAATAAAAATTCAGACACTAAAACCCAAAAAAACCAAAACAATCACAAAGTTTGAAAACTAATAAACAAATTGTTGGCTCAGGTAGAAAATGATCTCCGGCGATTAGGCTTGGGAGCCGGTAGGCACTGTAGCAGCGGCGGAATCTTGAATTGCTCTGCTTTAGGCGTCGTGCACTCCTCTTCCTCCTCTGCTACTTGTTCTTCTTCTTCCTCCTTCTTCTCCGGTTTCTCAACCATCATCACCGAACACTTAACCGGCAACAGAATCTTGATCAGTTGCTCTCCGTTAGCAATAGTCTTCTTCTCCAATTCTGCTCCTTCTCTGTTTTCTTCTTTACCATTTTTATTACTCTGCACCTTTTTTCCCACAGAATCCATACCTTACCAAAATATAGAAACAGAGCAGTAAGGATTAAGAATAAAACAGAGGACAAATACAAATAAAATAAGCTTTTGGACTTTGATCTTTTTCTTTTATAGAATTTTATCACGTTTGGATAATCACATTATTTAATTAAAGAAAATATTAAGTTGGATTTTTCTTTCATAATCAAAATCAAACTCGGACAAGGATTCCATAATTTTTTTTTATCTTTAATTTAATTGCATATTTACAAATTTCACATTACCACACAAAAAAGGCTATAGAGCCTAAACTTCATTCCATTGAGATAAAGATCTTAATCAGTTTCCAATTGAATATAGAAGTAGAGACAGAGATACAGTTTAAACTTTAGAGAATAGGACAAAGAGAAAGAGAATACTACAGAGATTTAGCTTTAAAGAGTGTAGTAGCAGAACATAATATTGGTTCATCAGAAGAAGATTAAGTAAATCACATTCTGGAATAACCAAAGTTATTATCGTACTGAGTCATGAACTCATCATTGAACTTCTTGAAACTATCCATGATCTCAGGCATTTCTTCTTCCGCCGGTAGGATAGTTGTCCTCAGATGGAACACGCTGTCAAAATTCCACAAGAGGAATGAGTTTTCTAAGAAGAGATCAAAAGAGAAAGAACGAAACTGTATTTTTGGAGATTCTTTACCCTTCTTTCTGTCCAAATCCAGAGCCAGGGACTGTGGAGATTCCTGTTGCTTCTAAGAGCTTTAGACAGTAGAAAACGTCTGGAACTTTTCCGGCTTGTTTTGCAGCTTGGATAGCTCCCGGTGGTAACCGTATTTGAGGAAACGAATACATTGCACCTAATATTTACATAAGAAATAATCAACAAACAAGAAAAATATCCAAATTTCTACACTGAACAGTTTTTATTGCTTCGTTTCCTTTTTACCTTCAGTGAAATTACAAACGACGTTTTTGCAGCTGTTGAATCCATCAGTCATGATCCTCGCTCTTCTTCTCAAAGATTCAAGAATCCCCTTGCTAGAGAAATGATCAAAAGGGGAATTAATGATTCAATCCGGGGATGATGATTACTGACCACGAGTGTTTAAGCTTATGTACATACCTTTCACGAGTGAACTGGTCATATGAAATGTCTCCAGGCTTTGGAGGACTAACCATCAAACCCATCTGCACAAGTGTTATCACTCTCAGAACATACCAATGATTCTACAAAAGCAAATCCACATTACATTTAAGACTTTTTTGACTTACAAAGATCTGTGCAGAGACATTAGGACTGAGCGCAATTGATGCAACTTTGTAAATCTCCTCAACAACCTACAAAATCAGAAATCATATTATGATTATGTTATGTTTAACACATAACATAAGTAACTAAACAAAGGTTAAAACAGAGAGTTAAGACAAACCCTTGGAGGAATGTTAGTCATCTCAAAGTATCCACCTCGCTGTCCACATTCACCCCAATATCCTTTAGAGACAGTGTGGAAAGATACAAGCTGAACTTCCTTACTGAACGGCGAACCCATATCCATCAAAACCTTTTTTTTTTTGTAAAGGATGTTCATGTTAAAAGAAGGATCACAAATCAGGAAACAAGTTACAGAAACATGAAAGCAAAGAATAGAAGCTGACCTTCTTGGAGCTGATAAAGGGACGCTCATCCTGGTATATGTTCTGCTGATAAACCTCGTCTCCCAGAAGAACTAGTTTCTCGTTATAACAGAACTTCAATATCTCTCTTAAGTTAGCTTCGCTTAGACACTGACCAGTTGGGTTCCCAGGGTTAATGATCACCATTGCCTTGACCTGTATAGCAAGTCAAGAGAATTTGTAACTGGAGAAAGAAAGACATACGCTTCTACGCTAACTGCATCATCGATAATTGCAAGAGAAGAAGGAAAAAAGAGTGCTTACTGTTATCCCTTGAGAACGAGCCTGTGCAACGGATTGTCGAAGGTTATTAACATCAAGTCCCCAGTTTTCAGACTCATCAAGATAGTACGGAACAAGGGAACCACCTAACAGTGATATGGTAGCAGAGTAGAGTGGATACTGTGGAACCGGAACTAGAATCTGCCAAACAGGAAAAAAATCTTATAGATGAAACGTCAGAGGTAAATCATAGCAGAAAAGACCTCTTGAGACAGAGCATTACCCCGTCTCCATCACCGCGTATAACACAATTCAAGATTTGCATCACACCTTTGCTAGCTCCATCAGTGAGAAATATGAGTTCTGGATCACTGTAATTTGAAAACAAAGAAGCAGAAAGAACTGAGCTTGATTTGATTCCACAACAAAATATATTTTTCCTTTTGCAGGAAAACAGAAATGAAAGCAATCACCTTGGATACCCATCACGCCGTTCAATGAACTCAGCAACCTCTTTCCTAACTCCTGGAAGGCCTCTTGAGTCACTGTAAGCACCTAATCAAACAAAACAAAAAGGGCAATAACTAACTTTTCTAATTGTCAACACTAACCTACAAATCATAGATGGGGTAATGAGGTTGATACCTAATCCGCCGGAAGTCAAGGAAAGATAATGTTTCGCTCTCGCAATAGCATCAGCTGGAAATAGCATTCCAACATTTGGATCATCTAGTAGAAACGGAGCTTGACAAAGCGCAACCACCTGTAAATGTTTACTATTTAGCCTCAATCTATATTGAAGTCTAGTTGTCTGAGAATTGTATATATACCTGGCGAGGAAATGTCAACGGCTTCTGTCCTAAAGCATGAGGGTTCCCAACGTTGGTGAAAATAATCTGTTATGTAATAGTCAGCCCAAGTAAGCAACTACTAATAACTACAGAAAAATCAAGTGGTGAGATCATAACTGCAAATGCATATCAAGTCCAAAACCAACAGAGAAGCACAGGTCTCTATCTAAAGCTCCTTGTTAAGTTTGCTCAACTTTTTATAAAGTTTCATACTTGAAGTTGGAAATAGAGGACACATGACGACACCTTATTTAGAGTAAAGGCACAAGCTAACCCAAAGTATTTACCTTTTTGCCTTCTTTCTGAAGCTCAGAAGCTCGGAGGTAGAGTTCACCTCTTACGGCGTACTGACACTTCTTGACGTTTTCATTCAGAGAATCGTAGCTGAGAGCCATTTATGTTCACACTAAAGCAAACACTTAGCTCACTTCAACCTTATCAACACCGTCCTCTACAATCGGAATCAAACAGTTCATCAAGTCTAAATCAGCAATCGGATTTACAAAGCCAGATTGGATAAATGAATCGAGATCAAAACTAAATTGGCTCTAAAAGCAAATAGCAAGATGGAGCTTTTTATTATAAAAAAAAAAACTAAAACTTTTGGATTTCAATGAAACCCGAAACACAAATTCGTAATCTTCAAAGGCAACGCCTTTTGAAAAGGGTTTTGAAAATCATACAAAAGAAGAAGAAAATGATCCAATTAGAAAGAAGAACCCAAATGAATCACACCTTCAAACTCAATGTTAAGTGGAGAGTCACGTTCGGTTTCCAGAGCTAAGGCGAGAAAATAGTGGGGGAGAGTTAGCTTATTAGTGTGAATTTAAAATATTTGAGAAGCAGATTACAAATGTGTGTCTGACATGAATTTGGATCATTCCTAAATCCAATCATGTGGCATCATAACAAAGGAAGCAGCAGAGCCACTGAAATCAACGAAGATGATTTATCAGACAAAAGTCAATTGACAATTATCTATCCGTGTCTCGTTTTTATGCTACGACGACCGTTCTTGGAAAAAAATATGTAAACAGATAATTTGGAAGAGGATAAAAATGTGGTGGAGATTCCAGATGGAGAGATTTATAAATTAATAAATTTTGTCATGTATTAGACTCTTCAGAGAAAATATACTTATGGATATGACCAATAGGGTAGCCCCACGTGTCCTTCGTATTTTGTTTCATCCTAATTTAGACGCAGGTTTATGTTTTCTTCTGTATTGGGCCTCTTGGCTCCTCGTTGTCTCAAAAGCCTTAAGTTGTGTGCTCTTTTTATCAGTAAATTGAAAAAATCGATAAGAAAATATATTAGTTTGTAAAATTCTGTTGTTTCCAATTCAAAATAACTTCATCTTTTTAAAAACTTGTTTGTGTTTTAGTTATTTCTGTAATGTTTTAAAAAAATAATCAAATTAAGAAATTAGCACCTTAAATGACATAATTATAGAGATAATCATTCGAGTCTTTTTTTTTTTTTTTTTGCTGAATCATTCGAGTCTATGGTTGGACGATAATACTCATTATATCATCATCCTGTAATGACACATTAACTCATCTAATAATACAAAACAAAACAAAAATTGTAGTAATGTTTTTATTGAATGAATATACTTTTAAAAAGTTAATAAAAATATTTATTAAAAAATAAATTTTTTTTTTCATAATTAATGATTAGCGCCAACTTTAAATTTATTTTATTATAAGATAAATTAAGAAGATCAAAACTTTCATAAAATAAACAAAACATCACTTAATATATTGTTTAACATTACTTAAATGTTTTCAAAAACCCCATGACTAAAGTATCCGAAACAAAACAAAACAACTTAAGGCTCGATGCATTTGAGATCCTTGATGGTGGCGAGTCTGTGAAGAAAGACATCAAAGTCATCGTCACGGCTAAGCATGCTGACACGAACGTGCTTCTTGTCACTGCCAAATCTGTCACCTCCTCTTGTCAAAACCTTCTTTCTCTTCAAGAGGCTTCCGAGATCTATCTCCTCTTTACACCCCAACCACGCAAACGCTGCAACAACCCAACCGTTAACAACCCAAACGTTACAAATTCAAGAAAAAACTGGTTTATGTGGTTTAGTACATACCAGGAAAAGTGGAGATGGTTTTGCCAAAGAAGTTGCAGAAGGCTTGAGGGTAATTAGGGAGAGTGAATGCATCACCGGACTCGACCACCTCACGTAGCCTCTCCCACCGTGACTTCATCTTCTCGTAGCCATACTCGAAGAAGCTCTCCGATTGTGCCCTACAGGTTTTGGTCAGTTCATTGAGGATTGTGGTGGCTCGAGTTTGTGACTCCTTCGACACACCAATGGAGTTGATTGTTAGGTATTGCACCATCTTCTTAGCCACCTCTATGTCCTTCACCAACGCCCATCTTCACCCCAAAACATAATACAACCATTGATTAAACAAAAAAAGTAAGAATAAAACAATTGTCAATAACTCTAAACAGCGTCGTTAGTTTGTCTCACAAATAAATAAAGAGCTAACACTGCGTTGTTTAATAGTCAAATGAATAGTTAAATAAATTAATAAGAAGAAATGTAAAGAAAATTTCAAATTATTCGTTTTTGTCACGTCAAAATTAGATCTCAATTATTACATTAAACATATGAATATTTAACTTTCTATTGACTCGGCCGAACAATTAGTTTCAACTTTAGTGTTAAGTTTGACCAACACTAGATTTAATTCAACCAAATCTACGCATAATTATAGGTTTATTTGTCTAATAATTTAGTTGAAGACTTTTTTTTTTTACCAAATAGTAAATTGAGATTTTGTTTCCTAACACTTTTTCCAGATAAATTAAGAGCCAAAACGGCGAAGTTTAAATGGTTAGTTTCTCTCATGAGAGTAAAAACGACGCTATTGGAAAGTGATTAGTTCATCTTACCCGATGCGTGACCCAGCATGGCCAGTGATCTTGGAGAAGGTGAAGAGCATAACGTCATGGTCTTGACGGCGAGTGATGGGTGTGTAGTGTGGCCAGTAATACGCGAAGTCATGGATCACTTTCCCACCCTGATCACTACGTTTCACCACCGGCTCTCTCATGGTCCCATCAGGGTTGTTCGGTGATGTCACCAACTCGAGGTACGGTCCATTTTTGTCGAACGTTCTTGCGTCTCCTTCCCATTTGTACAGCTTCGATCGAAGATACGATCCCTCATCCACGTATGTCTGTAACAATCCATAATACAAAGCAATATTTAACGTACTTTGAAGGAAGAATGTTTTTGGTAGACCTAAAATTTTTTTGGGACATATATATAAGCATTAAACTAAAAGGTCCGTTTAAATATATATATATATTCTTTGGGATGTCTCATGTGTTATGCTCAAGAAACATGTCTTACTTCACAACCGCGAAATTAGAATGCTTGTGAAAATCTTAGATCTACATATATACATCAAATCAACTTTTCAGGTCCTGTGAACATTTTCTGATAAAATTAAAAGACAAATAGGAGATACAAGGAGGATTATATATTCAATGAGTGAAGGCTTACGGAATAATAAGGAATTGCTGCGACAATGCTGACAGGATTGGCCACAGAGAGGGATGAAAGTGCAAACAAAGCAGCCTGACAAAGCTGCGATGAGCCAGTCCCCACCACAACGTAGCGTTCCTCCGTTGCTGCGTTTCCGATGGCACCGTGCAACGACTTGATCGCCTTTGCAAGCTCTGGCTCTAGGAACCAACACACGTCTGTCGTGTCGCTGAAGTAGCTCATATGATCCCATCCTGGTATCACCACCGTAAACCTGTCCTTCATCTTCATCCAATACTCTTGAAACGCCGTCGGATCTCCTCTGAAAATAATGAATACGAACAAATTAATATCTTTTTTTTAGTTCATCATGGATTCTTTGTTTGCATCTGCGTCAAAACGTTTTGATTTGACAGTTACATGTTATAACAGTGGATTGTTAGTTAAATATGAAATCACAACGTTTAGTGTGTTCATCAAAGTTTATTTGTCGATCATAAACGTCACAAATAAAAAATAAAAAACTAAAGAAAACACATTAAGTTTTGAAATAATCTAGACTTTACTTTCGATTGTGTAATGAAAATGTGTTTTCGTCAAATTGATTAGCTAATCATTTTTAATTATAAAGTTCATGTATATTTTTTGGTTAAAATTAAAACGAAATCAACCAAGTTTATTTTTCAGTTTATTATTGTACAATAAAAATGAGATTTTGGTAGAATTAACACATACTGATCGAGATTGATGACCTCATCTGACAAGCTCTTGTTGTTCTTCGAATCACTGTCGGATTTCTTCGAGTTTTCAGACCCAACCATCTTCTTCGTGTCCTTGTTTACTCTCTTACTTCTGACGTAACAATGTGTGTGAGAATGTTAATGATTATAAATTCGTGTGGAGTCTATGGTACTATTTTATAAGGAGATGGGGAATCATGGGTAGGAAAAAAGAAATAGTTTTTGGAAAACAAATTATTATTTTTCGTCTTAACAAAACAACATTTAGAAAACGGAAAGGGTAAACCCAACTCCAAGAAAATTGAAAAAAGGTAAAAGATTTATGCTGTATCTAATCAATCAGTGTCTAGAAACAGATCTTGCTCAAATTTTGTGGTCGATAATTATTTATTCAACACTTTTGGGTCAATATGCATCTCATAATTATGTTAATTGTTTTAACTACGCCAATATCTAATATAAGTTGTGTTCAAAACCTATTAAGGCAGGGGGAAATATGGTCAAGAGATTCTATGTATATACTTTCTTTTATTTAATTACTATTAAAAGTTATTTCTATTAAATATAATTCGAATTCATACACATGTCACATAAAAGATAAGAACATAAACATCACAGATTAGGCTTGCAACGCAATTTTTTGGAATACAAACTTCACAAAAATCTGGAGTGCTCTAATCACAAAAAAATAAAATAATAAACTGGTGTTTTCTAAAAATTTGGGAGCTATCATTTTAGAGTTTTGAATTTAGAGTTGCTAACCCTTTAATATATATATATATACCGTTGTTAATGGTTTTAAAATTTATTTTTTTCTCCTTTTCCGTATCTGGTTACATTATGTACTCTTATTTGAGAAAGCTAGTTTAACTCTAACATTAATTTTTCTTATGTATTTATATTTGTAAATCTTTCAAAACTATTTTACCTTAACTATTATGAATTTCAAAAAAATAGAATTAAATAGATGAATTAAAATAATAGTGGTATACACTTTTTTATATTAAATCGTATTTAAAATATATTTGCGCCGACATTGTGCCGCATAATTTTTTTTTTAAAACTATATGGTGTGAATAAGTTGTTTGAAAAAAGAAATATATATCATCAAAGTAGCTATTTAATGTTTTTTTTGTTTTTGATAAAAGCTATTTAATGTTCCATATTGTTAATTCAAAAATTCTTAATAATTCATAAAATCTCGTGCTATTCAAAATATAATTGATATACCTTTGAAAGTTAAAATTTAAAAAGTATGTCTTCACTCTTCATGAACCAAAATTGTAACTAACACTATGAAGCCAAATCATCAAAGCTTTGTATAGTTCATGATCATAATATCATTGTTTTTACAATGTTTTAGTGATGAAAACTAACATTCAAAACAAATTAACAACGAAGATATATTAGTAAATTTATGTCCAAAGAGATGTAGCGTTGATGATATCATTATTTGAAGTGCAAATCACAATAATAATTGTTCGGATAAATTTGGGAATTTTTGGAGGTTCAATCGTTGACGTGGAACGAAGGATCTTCTAGAATACTCGAAAATTATGCTCAATCTGAACTTCAAGAGAGCAAGCAAGCTAACATTTCGCAAACAAAAATATTCAAAAATGCATTATTCTGTTTGTAGAAGAGAAATAGAATGTGCATGTAAAGCGAGTTGACTTGCAAGTCTGCAACTACATCAAACTAAGACAGCATTAGATTCAATGTTTTAATATGCGTCAAACGAGTAGTTAAACGTCATAACTAGCATTATACATTCGCCGAACTAGCATTTAATACAACGAGACACCATCACCGCACATCACTGACTATGTTGAACATTTATGAAAATACTAGATGGAACATTACTTTAAAAAATATGAAAATAGATGTTTGATTTTGATATAGGAAAACTGATGGAACATTAGTGAAGCAGAGGCAACCATATTGAACATTTATGAAATTGATGGAACATTACTAAAGCATACGAAAACAGATGTTTGACTTGTCCCTTGGTACATACAAAATCTAGGTGAACTTTAATCTCACAATCTAATATCCTAATAATCTAAAAAATTTCATCAAATTTCTAACATTCTTAAGAATTCATTCTCCATGAAGGACTCGGATTCATTGAATTTTAAGTAGTAAATTCTTTAAAGTCTCTATCAAAATTTATTGAATTTTAATTTAAATCCAGTTGGCAATAACTAGATTAATTCATAGTATAATACTTTGGTTCCATCTTATACTAGATTTGAGTTTTCTAACAGATTTCGCAGCCACTTGAAAATGAAATATAGTGAAGAAGACTGGCAAATACAAAACCTAATCCAAAAAACTTTTTGGTTGGGATCTAAAAGACACTGGTCCTAATCCTAAGCCCATGAAATCAATCTTGAGCTTAGGGGATTCTGGTTTGCAAGAAACAAGCTATACATTTGTTGATCACACACTTTAGTCTCTCTTAGTCTTCTCTTTATTAGTGTTGAGCTTCGTTGGGCAATGTCTGAGGAATCTTCCTGAACACATGTTTCCTGCACCGCTCAAAGATACTGTCGTAGATCAAATCAAACTCCACACCTGCTCGCTCTCGGTTCAAAATGAACATAATATGATCTGCCTCTACGATCTTGTAGCACCTGATACATTCAATAAAACCTTGTAAGACTTATGTTTCACTGAATCTCCAAGAAACTTAAAATCCAGGTAAAATGTAATGGTTATAGCGAGAAGAGGACTAACCAAATGCCCGGTTGTAGCGGGAGACAATCCGAGTCACTATTAACAATGAGACTAGAATGTTCAACGGGAATTTGTGGATGAGTCATGGATATAGTGTTCAGTGCTCCATCATTGTCTTGCCAATCTTCATCTCTGCAATACAGAATTTAAACCGAGATTTGTATATATCGTATAGTGTAGCTTTTTAAGTGGTTATATTACAAAGTCCAAGTGATTTTTACCTGTAGCCTTTATAAGGCAGAGGAATATCATGAGGAAATCGCCACTGGCTCATCTGCAACACGCGGATGAAAAGCAGAGGATGAATTCCCATCATACCTGAAGGAACAGTAATCATCCCAAGAGGTTTTCTAGTACGCTTAGTTGCGTAGCTGAAGTAAAATGTGTTTGGGAAAGTCTGGAGACCAGCGTTGAGCTTCATAGATCCATGGATTGAGAGATCCGGCAAGATCCAATCTGCAGATGATGCAAAAGGGCCTGTGTTTCCAAGTAGAAGATCGATTAGGCCACGTAAACCTGTCTTCTTTCTCGACATGTTGAAATGGTCGAACCCGAAATTGTAATAGGATTTGAGCCAAGGAATGTCGATCCAGTCATACATTATGACTCCAAGTTTGCAAAGTTGAAGTAGAGATATAGGTCTCAGGGACTTCCCGTCTTCTGGCCTGACAACAATATTATACATTTTGGATTATAAGCTCTTTGATATTTAGCTAAGATGTCACTAAAAGAAGAGAAACTCACTGTATTCCATCGAGGTAAGTTCGAGTAGTCCCGTTTAAGGCTCCTGACAACGATGTTAAACTCAACACCCAGTTCTCATTCGTGTTCTCATAACCCTCAAACATCTGAACACAACACAACACAAGCAATGACGTTCAAAACACAACCAAATCCTGCTCAATTGATTGATTTGGTGTTTAGTTATTATAGGCAATTTACCTTGTCAGCAAGCATTTGCTGCATTACACGAACAACTTGAGCACCAGCAGAGTGGCCAACAAAGTGAATTGGATGATCTTCATCCCATTCTTGATACTCCCCTGAAGTTAAATCAACGATCCATCAGCATAAAAGTGAATCTAAAGGCTACTGAGACCAAGCAAGAGAACACTAAAGACTAAACCTTTTTCATATAAACGACCAAATTGAGAATGCCCGCAAGCTTTACTGTGATCTTCACCATAATCAACTAATCCACCTTTCAGGTAATAAAACAATTCTCTAGCCCTGAGAAAACACTAACACATCCTTTATCAGCAATTCACCCTGAGATTCTAAATCATAACAAAAGATTCTAAATCTCTTTTCACCTATCGTGTACACTCGTTAAAGATCCCAAATCAGGCACTAACACTCTCTCATCCTTCTTCTCTGCTCCAGCAAAGTATGATAATCCACCTAATCTCTGCAATGACAAATCCAATTAACTAAAAGAAGAAAAAAAAAGAACAACCTTTAATGTATAAGAGAAGAGGAAGTTTACTTACTCCTTTACCAAATCCGAAAATCCCATGAACCAAAACAATAGGAGGCACATCATTGACGTCTGATGACTTTTCTTGGTCAATCTGTTTGACTTCAATGGTGGTTTTGGGTTTTAAGATCGATTCACTCAACGCCTGAGTGAGATCTCCGGCGACGGCGGAGCTAAATATGTAAAACCCATAAACCATATGAACAACGGAGCTCACTGATAGCTCTGCTAACTGAAGTGATGATACAATCAACCATGGAATCATCCTCCTTAACCCCAAAAACTCGATCTTTTGTCTCTCTTTATAAAACCCAGTAAACAAAATCTAGATTTTTACTGTTCTTTTGCTAAAATTCAGAGACAAGGAAGATAAATTCCGATTCTGATTCTTCTAAAACCTAGAAAAAATCTTCCTTTTTTCTCAAATACGGTGAAAGAAATAAAGAAACCGAGTCAAACAGAGGACGCTCTGTATCAACATTGAATCAAGACGTCAAAACCCTAAACAAGATGAATTATCAAATTATGAATTGAAACGATTCTTCCTACTTCTTCGTTTGCTTCTCTCTGTAAAAATGATTTATCTTCACAAACACACAACTTTCTCGTTCGTTTTTGCCCTCACGCATGAAACGAGCTCTGTTTACGGGCCAATGAAAGACGTACACTTCAATATTTGGTTTTCTGTATTTAAACTTTTGTTTTTTTCAAGACGCGTCAGAGAGAAAGAAAAAGTTGGAATTTAAAGACTTGTGTGTATGCTTTTTTCTGTGAAGATGCAACGTGGTATATTTTAGGAAAATAAAGTGGGTCCCATTGAGATATTGGTGAATTGTTTTAAAACATAAAAATTAAATAATTTAATAACGTTTTGGTTGATATAAATAGGAGTAGTTTGCTGAACTGTCAATATATAAGTTTCATGAGAACACTTCAGGTTTCGTGAAATTTCTAACAAGTTTTTGTGGACCACTTTAATCACGTCGTACACACGTCCACGCTTATATATTTATGAATGACATTTATTTATACCTAAAAAATTCGTTTTAATTTGTTTGTTATTATTTCGACAATTTAATATGGATTATTTGTGTATCTATAATTTTCAAAATCTATTTAAGCATGCTTTTCTTTAATTACTTTTGAATCTCTAATTAGAGTAGTCAACTTGGGTGTGCCAAAGTCTTGCCTTGAAACTTCTTGATAGATTGTTTGAATACTACAATTTACATGTTCAAAATTATCATTTTTGGAGCTATCTCTCACATATTTTTTTATTTTTATTTTTAAATTGAGTCGTTTTATTTTAAAATTGAGTTTTTCTTCTATTTATTATTCTATTCTCTTTCACCCTAAAAATTTCAACTTTAAATAGAGAAACAAATAAAAAAACTCTAAATATAGAGAATATTAAATGCATCATCATAATAAGCATTATATTATCATTATTAACACACAAAAAAAAAGCTTTATCATCATCATACAATCAGCATCATCATTATCATCATCATATCATCCTCATTGTAATGAGGATATGCTGATAATGTTGATAATGCTTGTATAATGATAAAGATGATGATGATGAATTGATGATGATGCTAATGCTTATTATGATGATGTGTTTGTGTAATTTAAGAGAAAGAAAAAAGTAAAATTTGAAAGACTTGTATTTGTGTATACTTTCTTCTATGTAAATGCAACATGATATATTTTAGGAAAATAAAGTGGATTCCACTGAAATATGGTGAATTATTTGAAATAGTTTGGAAATTAAATAAAAGTAACATTTGGTTGTGGTTGCATGGTTAGTATAAGTAGGAGCAGTTGCTGAACTGTCAAGTTTACTAAAAATACTTCAGGTTTCATTAAATTTCCAATATGTTTTCGAGAAAGTACATGATGTATTCTTGATAAAATGATCACCAGCATCATAATAAGCATTATCATCATCATCTTCATCATCATACAAGCATCATCAACATTATCACCATATCATAATAATAATGAGGGTATGATGGAATTCATATTATATGATGATGGTATGTGATGATGCTTCGATGATAATGATATGTTTGCACAAACGATGAACTGTCTATCGTTTAGAAAAAGGAATTATAGCAAGAAAAATGAATTATAACAACATAAATAGAATTGTGAGTTCTGTGATATAAATCCAAAAATAGATTTGTTTTTCACAAAAACAGAATAGCGAATCTAAACAAAAGTATACTACGAACGTACTACAAGTTTATTTTTGTATTTAATAATCATATACATCTCAGAGAGGTCAATAAATGTTGAATTTTTGTCTTGAAACTCTTGAATTTTGAGTTATAGGATGCACCGTCAATGTTGTCCACTGATGAAAAGGCTAATAGAGCATTTTTCTTGTTTTTCTTATCTAATGTTTTGGGTTGTTGCATATGTCTTAGGCTTGAAAGAAATCGATGGTTGTCTCTAAGGTCTGAACCAAATAGTATAAAGTTGAAACCAGAAAAAAAATTGTAGTCAAAGATAAGTTAAGAAAAAAGAATGATACATCGAAATGTATATGTACCTCTTAATGTTGTTGAAGGATACAACTTTGCTAACAATGAGATCATATGAAAGCAAATATCTCTCACATCTTCATCTACAACAAAAGAATTAGGTTAAAAAGAAACAAACAATCATAGGAAGAATTGTTAAATACACTATTTTTACCTTCTAGTCCAATTTTGAGATAAGGGATAATGAATCTTGATGGGTTTACTACGTCTCCCAAATTTTTGAAAAGTGTCTTAATGAACAAAATAAATTGTTGTTGTTAGTGCTATACCATTCTGCAAGGCATATAGAACAATGAAAAAAGAACACTTAGTTGTTAAGACTTATAACAAATACACATATTAAACTTATCTGCGCAAAAGAAAACAACTAAGTGAAGTAAGACAATAATGGAACAAAGTCAAATGTCACCAAATGAAAGTCAAAACAAATACGAGACCATCAATGAAGTTCAATAATATGAAAGTACACAAACCGAAAATCCAAATTTGAGATTCATCACATAAAAACATATTACCTCACTGAATGTCTGCTCATAAACATGATAAAGCATTTCTTCATTGACGAAAGTTTTCAAAAGTTTGGATTTGAATTCACTAAGGGTCATCATCGACAAGACCACACCATGCTTAAAATATTGCATAAAACATTGAATATCGTTTTTAAATGTAAATTAAATATTATAATAATGTATAAACTACTTCTTCTTTGTATTTAAGTGGACTGGGCAGTCTTAGAATTACTGGTCTAATGAATTCATCAATTTTGTGGTCCTCTTCAACCGTAGCGGATTTGAATGCCATAACAATAGTGTGTCGAGTCGCTAGGTTTTGGGATGTCAACCTTGACACAAGTTATGGAACCATTGGTTGAAGTGTAATCATAGCCAACTAGGCCAAGCATTCAACAACATAAATGTCAAACACACTTTTTGTTTACATTTTAATGAATTTCAATGGATTTACTTGGTCTCCAATTTCTTAAAAAAGTGTGATAACACACTCATATAATAGTTTTCTTGTTTCTAGAATATTATGAAAACAAATATATTGAAGTAAAAAAGAAAAGAAAAAAAGATACAAAGTATATATAAATAATAAAAGTTACATAACCTCAACAATTAGTGTTTGCTCAAAATATATAATCTCGACCATAAAATAAAATCAAAAGGAATAATCATCAACACCCTCTGAAAAAGAACATTATCCTCATAATTTAAGGTGTTATTCATGAAACCTTGACCATGTACACATTAAGCACAAGTTGCATAAATGCATAATCTTATAACGTTTTTGTAAACATAACCTCTGAAAACTTGTCACATAGTTGTTCTACATTTAACATGTATCTCCTTTCAAGTGGCGCTAAAAAAATTGTATCATTCACCATGATATAATTTTTTTTATGTTATATATATAAAATAGTAATAGACAAGTACACAAACATAAAATATAAAATCGAGATTCATTATATAAGTATACATCTTCAAATCAATCATATACTACTCTTCACTTGTAATCATACATAACATGCTACAATAAAGAACGTTGGCAGTTCATGGGCTCGATCTTTGGAGAAGACAAATTCATATGCGGACACTGTTTTGGATAAAGTCACCACATCTATTGAAGCTCAACACATCCTTGGAAGCTAACGCTACAAACGACATAGTGTCTTCGGTTCGGCAAGCAATGAGTTGGTTTGCTGATCCAACCCTCATCACCACCGGTCCCTATCTTTCAAATAAAAAGTAAATTACCTCACTTGATATCTCCTCGTAAACATTATAAAGCACTTCTTTATTGTTGCATCTTTTCAAAAGCTTGGATTTGCATTTATTAAGTGCCATCAACGACAAGACTACAACTTGCATAACATGCTGCATAAAACATTGAAAACAACTTATAAATATATATTAAATTTATTATAATAATTATATAAAATACATAATTAGATTGAGCAATCTTGGAATTACTGGTTTAATGACTTTATCAATTATGTGGTCCTCCTGAACCGTATCTAACTGAAGGCGATAATATTGTGAGCTAAGTTGATGGGTTTTGGATCGTCAATCTTGACATAAGTTCTGTTATAATTATCTCAGGTTCCAACATGGCCAATTTGGCTAAGCATTAATCAATATAAACCCTCTCAAACCTTTTAATGCTTTTACAGCAGTTTAGTAGTGAAACAAATATTTGATTGTGGAAGTCCACTATAGCATATCTAATTGACGCCTCTTTGAGTAACACTGAAAGAGTTGATATTATCTAATATGTAATTAAGTACAAAAATAAAACTAATACTTAGTTTCATGAATATTAAATTCAGTTTCTGTTAGAACTAGATGTAAAATTATGTTTGCTATATTTACTTCTTTTAAATATATATATATATATATGTTCTTTTTGTATTATATTTTTTATTAAATCTATTTTCAACCTCTATCAGAAAAGAAAAAATAATCAATTAAAATATACTTTTTGATTAATTTGGCAAAAGTTTTTGATGGTAATGATCACACTAAAGTAGTATCATCGGAGTCGGACCGGGAACAAAAAATATGTGAATAACTTCATCTCCAATTGCTGGACTTCACACTAAAGATTCCCTCGATTCAATTATTCATGTTGTATATGTTCATCATGAATGACATATAAAATCTTAAGATCCATTGCCTGCATAAAATCTCTTTTAAACTCATCCACTATATCGTATCGGTCTTGTGACTAAATAAGATGACACAATATGATGTAAAAAAAAAGATGGCATAATCTGCTTTGAATCTTCTTAGCTATCGTGTGTCGTGTAAAGTGTAAACGCATATAATTCAGAAATGAAAATAGTGATCGAATGTGATCAGAGAGCCAATAGTACCAGTTTGTAGATTCTGTGTAATACTTTCTTTCATGTACAGACAAAGAAAGACGTAGGAAAATATATAAACGCCACTTAACACTTCATATATATTCTACATTTACACATTTGATAACATTAATCAATCGATGTATTTCTTTTCTTACAAACAAACAAAAAATCTCCGGATCTTTGTCCTGAGCCCTCAATCCCAAAAATTATCTTCTACGTATGCTCAAAACAATATTGACTCTCTTTTTTTCTTTTCCCTATGGACATTTCGAGTTTCTACCCGGTCCTCCGTAATAAAAATAGTTACCCCAAACCCGGTTTACTCCTCCTCTGATGTCATAACAATTCGGATGATCCGCAAGAACTCTAAGATTAGATATTGGAATAAGACTATTGTCCCAATCTACCATCTGAAGATTCCAAAAGTAAGAGGCTTTTCCAAAACCTTCACCGGCAAAATGGCCACTGCCCATTTGGGTCGAAGTGTGTGAACCATCAGGTCGTGTGTTCACGACCTCGCCACCAAACTGGACCATGTTCCCATGCTCCCTCAGGTGTGTGAACAAAGATACGGGCCAATACCCGACTAATGTACCCGACCCGAATTGGAGCCACCAGTGTCCATGTTTTGGGTCCTACACGTGTGGTTTTGACGAAGTTACGTTAATGAATTAATTCTATATTATCAAAGATGAAATTCATAATTAAATACACATGTAAAAGTTGAGTGAGCTGTGTAGACCGTGCAAAGCATTTGATGAAGCCATGTGCATGGTTTTAATCAAGAATAGTTGTTTTATATAATTAGAGAGACATTAATTAATTAATGCCAAAATAAATTGTAAGGAGACAATTCTATTAAATTAGTATAACTTGCAATAATTATTTGGTAGGCACTTGAGTGCTTAAAACTCAAGTTAAAGGGCTTCTTTACGCCCCACCAAATGGGGGATTTAGAATCTAGATAAAGGGTAAATATAAACTTAATTCATCAAAAATATATATAAAAACTTAATTAACCAAATGATTATTAAAAAAAGAGAAATCTCAATTTTACCAATGCCTATGATGAAACTACAACAGTTTAGATATACTGATGAGAATAATTACCTTCCATATCAATAAACTTATATCAAATTGTCCACCTTTGTATGAAGAAACGGGCGAAATTGCTGCTCCAATCGCGATTCGATTGTTTGTTTGAACAAAACCAGAACACAATAGGTTATAGCATCCAGTTGCTTGGTAGGCATCCGACTGCAACAACAAGAAACAATAGCATTATAATAAATTTCAGAAAAACAGGGAAAAAGATTCTTTAAGTTGAATAAAAATGAATACCGTCCAATAGGTGAAGAATCGTGGGTTAGTGTCTCCGTACAGCTCTGGGCTAATCTGTCCGACAGAGAATTTAGAAGCATTTATTTAAGCAAATAGTAAGAGATAAAAAATATAATAAGAAACTACAATAAAAATAGTTATAGGAAAATAAATACAAAAAAAAGGGAGGTGAAGGATGATGGCACGTGCCTGCCAACCAGCTTCGATTGTATTAAGATCGTCAGCGAAAGAGCCGGCGATAACCCAAATCTGAGATAAACTAAACTCGTATTGGCTATTGACACGTGGCGTCCACACGTTTATACTTGCTTTGGCTCCATAATATTGACTTCCCGACACGTATCCAACCGCATGCTACCATTTTATTTCAATATGCTTATGGATTATAATTTGTAAATCGAGAAAAAAAAAGGCTGGAACTAGAGAATTTTCTTTCTTTCTTTTTTTCTTTTTCGATTTGAGCAAAGAATAATAATTCTGACATGTTAAATTCTGTTTATGGTATTGCAAAGATTTGCGAGAAAGTTGGTTTTTGGTATTATTACCTATCTGTTTTTTTTTAAATAGTTAAATAAAGAAAAGTATATAATCTCTTGACTTTTTAATAAAGTTAATGATACGTACCTCGTGGCCGTTACTGCTCGAATCCCTTCTCACGCGCCTGATTTTCCGACCGAATCTACGAAAAGAACTAGCTCTTAACATGTCCTGCTCCGTCGTTCTTCTGATCGGTATCGTACCTTCCGGGCAAGATTCACCGGATAAGCTCCAAAGCTGAAAATCTTCATGTGATTCATTTTCTTGGCTATACCCTTTTGGCATCTCCGGTGTATCCTAAACATGTTTTTCAGTAAAATTTAGACTGAGATTGAAAATGTATATATGAAGAACAAGAAATGTGTGTACCATTGGTCTTTGTCCCTGTAACAAGGGATGATCAAAAGCAGGTTGGTGATGAGATGGTACACAATCTATTATATCTCCATCGGTGCTCTGCAAACATTATCATAAGATCGTTAAGTTAGTTTAATATATAGAATAAATAATCAGTGTAGGATATATAGAGTTTATAGTATTTGCCTGAATGGTCTTGATGGCAGGTTTATTGATCTTTTTGAGATATTTTCTGATGAGTTTTAGCTTCTGAATCTCTTTTTGAGGCCGGAGAGTCTCACTTTCGGATGTGGAATTTTTCGGAGAGGTAGAGGATGAGAAGGAAGAAGAGAAGAGACAGAGTAAGAGAATGAAGGTGAAGATCAAACTAGAAGACGACATTGTAATGGCAGAGGAATGCCCTCTTTTTCACCGTATTTACTTTTCTTAAGAGTATGAAAAACACTTTTAGTGTGGTGTTGATGTGTGATGAAGATGAAGGCAAAACATTTATTGCAAAGCTTGTTGTTGTTGTTCGTCTTCTTCATGTCACTGACACATCTTCCAACAAACCCATTAAAGACATAAGTCACTTCTCTAAGAAAATCTAGAGCCCCTAAGATTCAAGAATTAATGAATCAACTCACTCCCACAAATAAAATAAATAGTAGTGGTGTTGAGAAAGCATGTGGGTTTTACACATAAGGTGATATAAATACTGGGCGGGTAGTGGTGAAATCATGGAATGTTATTTAATTTTCTATATAGTATTTTATAGGGATTTGGGAGAAGTTTCATATATTTAAAGATTAAAAATTAAACAGAAGAGAGGAGATTTGATGCAGCTTTATCGTTATGTGAAAACGTTAATTTTGTTGTAAGCAAACTTGGATTTACGGTTTGAAAGATGAAAGTGGAAAAATTTAAATCTTGATTTTCTCACTTCTTCTCAAACTTTTGTTTTTGTTGTTGATAAAAACTTATCCTCAAACTTCAATCTTTGAATAGCCAGCTAATTTAACAATTATTTATTTCATCGTGTCAAAGGAAACTAACTCTCCTTTGATATATATTTCGTCACATTTATTTTGGTACGGATGTGTTGTTCGATTTCTCTTGAATATAGCAAAGGGTACATTATCCTTTGTCCGGGATTATTTAACTATTTGGGAGAAGAATATAATTTCTCATAAATCTCACGCAATTGGGCACAATGATTGGCAAAGCATGAATTTTCATGTGACTAAAAACCCACAAGGGATGCATGCATGAAGTACTTAATGGCTCCAACACTTCCAAGAGCCCGTTCATTAAATAAAATTTAAACTCAAAATGTATAAAATATATGATTTAATTTTTACATTGTATCCACATTAGTTTGTTAATTAACAGTTTAAACATTTGATTTAGGCCAATGTGAGTATATTCAATAACAAAAAGATGGACAGATAAGTTTGGTTAGTACTAGTACTACTTGATATGCACAGCTCAATGTATATATTTGGGTCCATTCTTCGTCCACCTGATATTCCCATTAGACAAAACAATTAAAATCAAGTGGTTTGATTATTGAGTTTAGTCACCTTAAGTAAGATTATAGCATTCAGTATTATAATCTTATATAATTCATTAATTTTTGTTAGAAGAATCGTCAATAAATCAAGTACAAAATGTAGAACGGACCTCGAGAGTGTATTTGCTAGAATGATATTGTCCCGACTTTAAAATCGAGGGAATGATTCAGAGCCAAAGCATGCAAATATGTAATCTTTGCCTTTGGAAGTTTGGATTGCTATTAAATATTTAATTTCATAATTAAGAAAAACATGATTGGCTGCGTTAATTGTGAATATTCCTTTTTGTTATTAATTTTGTTTACCAAAAAAAAAGAGAAGAATACGATGACAGATCAGAGTTGACCAGATCATACGATAAAGTATGACTTACCATCACCTTCAAAAAAATCGAATCTGACTTTGATTTAGAATTATAGGGAGTGAAATAGAATATCAAATGTTTTATCAAATATAGGAAGAATTAATTTTTAGAGTACCACTTTAATAATTAATTGATAGGGAGAGAAAAAGAAAAAGGCGAAGAGAAATAAAGATGAATATTAAAGCTAACAAAAGGAGAATGGAAACAGTTTGATGTAAGAGCAATGATAGTGTCTCTAAAGCAACCTCGAGCTCAGCTTTTTCAAAATTTATCTCGAACCATACCAGAGAGTATCTTAGTTAACTAAGATCATTAAGGACTATTGTGTACACTGTTTGGAACAAAGTACGATTCAGCGTTGGAGTTATTAACTACGATATGATGAGACATGATTTACAAAGCGGCGTGAAAGTATTGGACGTTAATGTTCAGACCATGCATGAACTTTGTTGAGGGTACATCATCATAGATTTTCATTGTGAGTTGTCCATTGATGTAACCGTGGAAATCTAATAGGCTGCCAAGATTCAAATACACGTATTAGTTAAAAAAGAAATAATTAAGATTACACATTGAACACGCTATACCTATCATTTTAGTTAAAGGGTTTTGAAGTGTTAATCAGGACTGGTTCTGCTGCAACCTTTCATTTAATCAAGTTGCATTGCCTTGGTTTAGCCATGTTATTGGCTGATATCGACAAATCATGATTTGTCCTTCCGTTTTTTTTTTCATGAGAGCATTATATAGACCCTTGTTTTGTACCTATGGTCCAGATGATAAGTATTTAATTCCAAATTTATCAACTTGAATAATACATAATCTTTTCTTTGTGACTTACATCATGGTTAGCTTGGTGTAACAAAAATATCGGTTGTTCAACAAGTCTAGACTCCGGACATTTGGTAATATCCCCCAGTTGTCATAAAAATAATATTTGTAAGATAGTTCCCTTTAAAAAAACAAAACTAGCAAAACAAGTTATAATTTTCTTTCAAGACTTGAATAATCATTAAAAATGACAGAAGTTTCACTCGCCATCGTTAAACCAGAATTTAAGAACCATCTACCACCTCCAAAAAAGGAAAACTTATAAATTGTAGAAAATATTTACAATGGTTGTGTTTTTTTTTTTTTTTTTTTGGTTAAAACGCAATATTTGTGGTTGTTGAATGCATATTTCAATTCCTCCCCAAATAAACCTAAAGATTCAGAACCTCAAATAAAAGACAGAAAAGAGAACTAGATCAATATATCTAACTAATATAACATTACGATGCGAATTAAAACGTTTAAGACATGAAACAGAAACTGACTTGTTTGAAATTATAACCCGGTGTCCAAACATTTTCAATCTACATACACACACATGATCTCCCTCCTCTCTTTTTTTGTTTTCTTGTATTTTTTCAAGAAGTGAAATTAATCAAATTAAAGAAATAAAACAACAAAGAAACAAACCCATATTAAACATATTTTTTCCCCTTTAAAATCCCCAATTCTCCTTAAAAATATCAATGTTTAACGAGGGTTGAGAGCGCCAAGCAATTATCAGCCATTTGATACAAAACACCCGCAGATTTATAAACGACGTTGATCTCCTTAGTTTCCTTCATTGCATCGCTACAAGTATCATAATCCGTCAACGCAGCGCTAAGGTTAATGTTAAGGCTAAAACCATCATTTTCCTTAATGTTCTTAAGGGCTTTGTCCAAATTATCAAAAGCGCTATTGAAATTGGACAAACAAGTAGAGACTCCTCCGTTAAGTTTCATCTCTTTCTTGGCGATTTCTTTGGCTTGTCTCGTCCGTTTCATCAGCTCTCTTATGGCCACATCCGTTGCTGCATTCACATTAGTTTGACCCTTAATGGTTCCTCTACACAATGCGGGAAAATCCGCAACCGTGCAGAGATCGTTGAGAGGAAGTTTCAAGGCCGCCGTGCTTTCGCTTGAGGTGGTGGCAAGGAGGAGGAAGATCGTCCCTAGGACGATCATATGGGGATTGATAGACATTATGTGTGTGTAAAATATATACACGGAAACGTATATATATATATATATATGTGTGTTTTGTTATATATACACGTTCTTGTGTTTTTGTGATTTTGAACACCGGGTGGTGGGATTAGTTTTGATGAAGATGAAGGATGTGAAGTTTATATATGTGTATGCAATAAAATGGTTATATTTAGTTAGTTTTTGAAGCAATGTTTTTGGCTAATTTGCCACCGGTGGATTAGACCAGAACATTTCTATTTTGGTATGTTTGCTAATTAAGTTTGATAATGTGTTACGTTTTGTTGGTTTTTTTTGTTTCATTGAACTTTGTTTTGTTGTTCTATTTTGGGGGCAAATCAAGATTTGTTCTAACAGATCTGGAATTTGACTGTGAAACTGAGTTTGAATTTCAGTTACATATATGTCAGCATAAACAGCTAACAAATATTGAGAAATGGATCAAGTTTGAATCAAATGATAATTGATAAGATAAGAGGTGGATCGTTTTGGATCAAACGGCTAACAAACAAAGAATGAAAGATTTATGGAAGAGATTAGTGGTTTGTTTAGTTAGGTTTGTTGTGGTGGTTTTTGTATGAATTCCTAGTGTGTGATTACAGGTTTGTTGTGTTTTTTTTATTCATGATCATCGTTGGGATCGCCAAGGGTTTGGTGTAGCAGAAGCAAAATCTCAGATTACACAAACAATTTGATCACAGAAGTTAAGATATAACAGATAAAAAGACAATTCCTCTTTCCATTTATAGATCAATCTGTATCATCCTAAAACGAACGTTTTCTTAATAAATCCAGACAAAGATAGTGAATCTATCCCGTGTAGAAGTGCCGTCGAATGCTCTATTTGTTTTACCTCACAGCGACCAAATTCCCCATGAAACCACCGCTTATCTCATAATGGCGAGCACTTGAGAAGCCAGCTTCTAAAGCAAGAGTCTCTAGCTCTTCTCCTGCAAAAGGACATTTGAAAATCCAATCATCTAATCAAAACACATTATAGTAAAAGCCTTTCATCGAAAAGGCGAATGGTAAAGATATTCCTAGTTTGAATCTTTAATACAATTAGAAGCTTTGTAACCCAATAGGTAAAATGTTGCAATCCCGTGAAAACACAACATGATTTCTAATGTATCGAATTCAGCAATGCCGTGTAACGAAAAGGCATATATGCTATCGATGGAGAAACAAACCTGTTAGGTACCCATTGATGGAAGACTTGAGATATTCATACTCCTTTGCAAGACCATAAACAGTAGCCACAGGGACTACTACATTATCGATCATCCAATCCTTGCAAAACCAAACATACCAACCAAATTATTTTCCTCAATACACAACTAGCAAATCAAATGAAATCACACCTCACAGTCATAGTAGAAAAAACATGCACCTGCATAAACGCAGTAACGGATTGGTTGCTCTTATTGAAATCAAGTATGGATACTCTTGAACCTGAAAACCAACAGGAGACAAACAATTAAGTAGAACACAAAAGCCTTAGCTACAATTCAAATGTATATAAAACAAAGCATACCTGGTTTCAAAACCCGATACATCTCCTTCATAGCTCTAAGTCTATCAACAACATTTCTAAGACCATAACCCATCGTCATAGCATCGAATTTACAATCATCAAATGGTAAATCAAGAGCATCACCTTCAATCCACCTAACAACACAACATTGAAAACGTCCAAGTTTTGAGTATTTCCCATAGAGATGTTAGAACACATTAAAAAACAAGCATGATTTTACCAATGCTCACTCTATACACTTGTAACAAGACCTTCCTCGAAGATTCTGTCTAGTTGATGCAACAGCTAGTTGTTCACATGAGAAATCCAAACCTATCACCTATAATAATATCATCAAGTTTATTATTAAACAAGAATTTCACAGTTAAGCAAAGCCACATTTCAAGAACACAAGCAAACAAACCTTGCCGGTTGAACCAACTTTCTCGGACAATAGAAACGCTAAATCACCACTTCCACAGCACAAATCAAGAACGCAATCTCCTGTTTTTGCTCTAATTTTCAAATTGAAGACCAAAATCAGTAATTAAACACAGAACATAGACGAAAAGAGATAATGTAATGCTCTCACCCGCTCCATGAGACAGCCATGTTCTTCCAAATCCGATGCTGACCTAAGCTTAAGAGATCATTCAACTGCGAAACAACATAAGAAGATGACGATTTTTGTTGGAGGGAAGGAGATAAGAAAAGAAGACGGGATTGATTCAAACATTGTCGTAAACGGGAGCAATGCGGTTGAAGAGAATCCGGCGTTCGTTCGAACATTTGACAACTAGCCTTCTCTGCGATCGGAAATTTAGCGGGATCTTTCCGGTGTCGGTGAAGATCGCCGGGAAGACGATACCAAGTAAAGCCGCCATTTTTCGGCCGTCGATTAACGATCATATCGTTTTTTCTGACTACTTGGATTGATTAAAAATCTGGTTTGTGTTATATAATGGGCTAACTTTGGGCCCAATATGAATAATGTGAGGCCCACCCCCAAAATTGGTGGATTATTGTAAACGTTGGATCCTGTTAGAAGTTTCCAATTATTTGCATTATCTTATCTATTCCAAGGGAAATATGCAAATAATTTCGATTTTTCATTCGAGTTTCAATACGATATTGAATAAAAAGTTACAAGAAAATTGAAACTAATGTTATAAGTTAGGTTAATTTGGTTCAGTTATACAAATATTCGGAATCGGTATAGAAATTTATCTACAAATGGAGTTATAGTGATCGAAGAATTTTTTGTTCGAACCGATTTTTATGTCGAGGTGCAAATCATGAAACTTATATAGATCATGAGGGGACAAATATTAGAAGAGAGACCAAAGAAGTTATTTTATTCACGGATAATATAATAGTTACAAAGCATTTGATAAGACCCTTGTTTGTTCCTTTCCTACATGTGAGTGAGTGTAATATTCATTCATGTCTCGTCCAAGCTTCACCTCTTTCCTTCTACTTTTTTTCTTCCTTTGTCGGTAAAGCAAAGCAGAATTATACATGTCAAATACACCCATCTTTTACTTCAACGTTAAATACCATATAAATATATTCATTCCTCGGTAAAGAATGATCCACTAGAATCGTCCATCATCGCAAAAGGCATATTCTCTGATGGCTTCCAATGTCGTTTCCTTTGATTTATAAACCAATTATTGATTTGTTTCTGGTCTAACCCCGTTGCATCAGCTAAAGCTATTTTATCACCTTCCTGTATTACATTAACCCATTTCAATATAAATATAATGGTTAGTTAGCTCGCAGAAGAGAAGAGAAGAGAAGAGAAGTGTGTTTTGCTTACAGTAGGGTAAGGCCATTTATAATGGAAATTCCACCAGTCTAAAAGAGCTTGTCTTGCTTCTCTAGGTAGCTTTCCTTTCTTCTTCTTCTTTGAGAACTCCAGCTTTAAAGTACTAATACGGCTTCCGAATTTTCGAATCAACCTGTCCTTGAGATCACGGTCCTCGCATCTTTGTTTCCCATCTTGTCCTACCTCATTATCACCTCCACTTAGTTCCTCGTCAGATGAAATTGCACCGTCTTCTGTTCACAAAAAAAAAAATAACAAATCAGTAACTTTAAAGCTTAAACATAATGTCACATGCACGTAGAGAAAATAGTAGACAGAATGTTATAGCAAAGAAGATGTAACAAAGGAAAATCACTTCTATAGAAACAATAAAGTTAAAAATGGCTTTCTTTCTCGGCTAAACGGCTAAGTGGCTAAAGAAGAAAAGAGAGGGCAAAAATGGAAAAGAAGAAAAAAAGAGAGGAAGCACACGATTGAGTGCAGCAGTCAAAAAAACCGCCGCAGTGAATAGTTACCTCCATTGTCATTTGTCAGGGAGAGGACTAATAGTCTTGTCTCCATGAGAAGACATCTCCCTTGGCCTACTTATCATCCTATCCCACTATGACACGTGTGAATACAACATCGAGGTTGTGTGAACCCCCGGAAATAACGCTACACCTCACATTTATGCTCTCCACAACACCCCAAAACCCAATTTCCTTTTCACTATCTCTCTCTTTAATAAATTGCACATTTATATATGCCCCAACGACTCTACTGACACCAACTCAACCCAAAGATGATTCAAGAACATTACCTGATTTCATAATAGTTTTGACTGTGTGACAGAAGATATAGTCGGACCAAGCAACCTATAGGTTAGCCGATCAAACTAAGTAATGGATTACCAAATGCATACACACAATGTTAAAGAAAGTATAAAGGTAGACAGTGGGTTATGCCACATCAAGCGAGTACTTTAAAATCCAAATTCTTGAAATTAAAATTTGTACCAGACCGCTACAAGTCAAGTAAGGGGATCTAATAGACAATTACAAAGTTAAGAAACATCTCTTATGTTCATATTGTATATACATGCACATGAGTAGTTACGTTAATAGTTCAATGACACAAAAAAAACGATAGTTAGGAATGATATTATTATTACAATTTCAGCTATGCATTGACTGTTTGCAAAATAAAGTTGACCGAAGGTGACATGCAAATAAATAGACACGTGCAAGCAGCGTGCCGGAGAGAGACATAATACGACCCACCAAGGGAACAACGCAACTAGGGGAAATGACAACCACTATATGCAAAAGAGTTGAGAAAGATAGAGACGAAGCATAGTCACAGTCTTATACATGATTTGACTGTGGTGTGTATAGAACCCTATGTCTCCTTTTTTTTTTCTATCTACTTTATTTCTATTTTTTTCACCGAATCAAAAATAAAATCTTAGGAGAGAAAGGTAGGTAGGGTCACTAGCGGAATCCACGGGAGGCCATGTGACTTTCTTAACTTTACTTTAAACAAAAACCAAAAGGACCTCTAATTCAAGCTTATCATGCACTATCTTCATATTCTTCTCATTGCAATATACTCGTCTTCTAGATGAAAATATGCAAACATCAATGAGGTTGCATGCAGCATTACTTACAATACTAATCTGGGAAAAATGGTTCAGAAAGAAGAGAAATATTGACTAAAAAAGTCAATAAGAAACCATACTCTATCAGCAGCCAAACTGCTGACTATATATTAACTAAACATTAGAAGAAAGCATAAAATGAATTGTTATACTACTAAGGCAGATTAACATGCAAGAAGCCAAAGAATGTGATTGATATGAGAAACTAGTAGATCACATCACATCCCATGTGAATCTTAATCCAACAATGTAAGCTTCTTTTTTATTTATTAGTTTATGATTTCATTCAGGTGAAAGAAAAAGATGGTTAAAGCTCACAAACAAACAAACCAAAAAAAAAAAAAACCAGATGAGATCATCCAAAAGGCAAGTTGTACTTGGAACAATTTTAAAAATATTAATCATAAACATTCGCCCATAATGGACAACCTGAAGTGATATATTTTCAACCTTTTTCCAGTATGATTCTCTACGCTAACTCTGATTAATATATATCAGCAGCTTTTTTCCGCAGTAAACAATATAACCAAAGTACAAGTGGAACGCTGCATTTGAGATTTAAAACCCTGCAAAGCTGAAAAGTCTACCGTTTTATGGAGTTCGATTTCTTTACAACTAGTTCCTTCAGGTGCAGTTTAATAATCAAGAATAAATAAGGCATTATCAGTGTTTTCTAGCTAACGTGATTCAGCTGATTTGTCATGGGTATAACGTTTTTGCTATTTTTAGAACAAAGGGTGGTCTCTCAAGAGAAAATATTAGCAAACTCACAAGGAAATGCACAATTTTGAAGCATTTCATCCATAGGTAGCTGTATAAGCATCAACCTAAACTCCATAGAATTGAACCAGCTTTTGTTTTTTTACTCACATGTAAGTCCAACAAGACTCCAACAAGGACATGCAGATAAGAGCAGCCACTTGGCAATGATACTATTTCCGATGATCAACCAAAATCTCCTTACTTTTGTTCTCAGATCATTGGAACTCGAAATATACCAAAGTTAAGTTTTTCATAATAAAGTTCTTATTAAGGATTTAATTTTTACTATTTGACAAAGAATGTCTTTTTGTATTTTCAATAAAACAAAATTTTAGTTTTATTTTTATTATATTAATTTATAAATCAGATAGATAAAATTATATATTGTATTAGTAAGGTCTATAATAGAAATTTTAATAGTAAACAAATCTTTTTTTTTATCCAGTACAGACGATCCCTGAGTGATCAAGAGAAGTTGGAGTCCTAGAAGAGCTTTTGATCCAATAAGGTTTTTACCCATAAGTTCTAATCAAGAGATCAAACACTGTAAACAAGAGCAATATCTTTATTAGAACTTAAGCTTATTGTTCAACTAGAAGAAGTCAAGCAAAATAAGTTCATGAAAATCAACTACACTTGCTCACTTATTGTTAAAAGTTATGACTAGGTTTTTCTGTCAATTGGGTTTTTTAACACTAGAAAAAAGCAACAAGTTGAAAAAACATTCAGTACGCAACAAGACTCTGAAACGTCAAAATCAGAATCTCTACCGCAAAAGTTTATTGCTTTCGAAGACCATTTTCTTTCTGACAGAGAAAGAAGATAAAAATATATATATAAAGTAGAAAATGTATGATTAGCACAAAGATCATCAAGAAAGAAAAATATGCCAAGAACCTAATCCCATAGCTAAATGAATACTAAAATAATGGCACAACACCTTGAAACACAAACTTTGTCTCCTGAGTTTCACCGTGCCAAAAGAAAACCATAACACAAAACAAACACATGAAGGAAAGTAAGTATGGAGCTCCTAAAAGAAAGAAAACAAAAAAGTAGCTATGGAGATGGAGATGAAAGATGTAGCTAGGGTTTTATCTTTTTTTTCTAATTTGCTTTCTCACTGAAAAAACCTAGGGTTCTTCTATCACTAAGCTCCCAATCATTTTTTCACAAACAGGTCATATGAATCAAACCTATGAAACAAAAGATTTATATCCACCGGGTTAGTGTGGTAAATTAGTCTGACAGAGATACAAAGATCGAGGAAAACATATACTATTAAAGTCAAAAATCACACAAAAGATCAAAAACAGCACTGTGAGACAAAAGCACCACATCGAACCAGTGAACCAGAGAGAGGGTTATTTAAGGACTTACCCGAAAGTCCTCTGGCAGATTCCACACCAGTGCATAGGTTCCGTAGTTGCATTTCGATCTTGTTCAAGAACGTCGTAGCTTCGTCGAACGGCCTTGCCAGATCCGATTTGTATTTCACCAATATATCGCAATACGTTTCCTACAATCTCACCGCCCAAAAATCATATTAAGTAAAAAAAATACTAAAAAATACTAAAAATTCGAGAAAAAGAGAGAGACCATGAATTCATCAAGCTCAGGATCAGCTCCGAAGTAAGACAACGGAACAACGTCTCGCTTATACACATCACTCTCCCGTTGAATCTCCTCCAGTAAACACGCTATCTCAGGCGGTGCTCCGACCTATAAACAGTAACCAAAATCTCACAATAGTTATTTTGAATTATGAAATTGTTAACAAACTATCATAAAATTATAAAACAATTTACAAGCTTCTCTATCTTATCTTTAGCCGTAAAAATCGAATTTCGCTATGAAAAAAGCTTTAGATACCTAACCTTCGCCATGATCAAAGTTTTGAAACAGGTTAAAAAACTAAGTCATCTCTACACACACATACATATACGTTTTATGCTATAGAACACAGCATAAAACTCACTTATGCATAATCTCAGACTCTTCGAAAGCACAAAAAACAAAATATTGAGATGCATAATATTAAATCGACGCATGAATCGTGAGCTATCAAGTTGCTCTCAGTGATCGGAGTATAAATAAAATCACCTTCTGACAATCGATGTAAGCTTGGAGTAAGCGAGGATACGATGGGTGACAAGCGATTTTAGCTTTGATGACACCAAGAGAGACGTTATCATCATTTCGTCGGATCTCCGGAGCGATCGAAGCCGCCTCTGATGATAAAGCGGAGGCGGCTGCTGAGAGTAACTCATCGGATCCGAAAACATCAGCGACGCGATTTTCACCGGCGGAAGAGCATAGTAAGGCTTGATAATCGGAAGGAAACATCAGACTCTCCGGTGACATCATCATCACCGCCTTTTCTGAATAATCTCCGGCCGAATGGAAATTGTACATTCCATCCATTAGTAAGATCGCCGGTGAGACCTCCGTCTCCGTTAACTTCAATCTTCTTCAGAATCGATGAAGAAGAAGAAGAAGAATATGAAACTGCCTGTTTAACAAACTTTTCGGTTCTACAAAATTTTAGTGTAGAGAGAGACGATCAAGAAGTGGAGGCAGAGATCATATTTTATTTTCCTTTGGCTAACAAAGAAATAAATGGTAATAAGTTAATGGAAAGAAGAACGAAAAAAAAGGATAATTACGAAAAGGGACATATGCTATAAGGCTCGAGCTTCAGGCTTCACAGGTATAATAAGGCCGAACTCAACTATTTCCACCTAAGGTCCAAGGCTGTGTTATGTATTATATCATGAGATTTTAAGGGGTTGATTGGTTGGAAGCTAAGGCTGTGTAATGTATTATTATATCATATGAGGTTTTAAGGGGTTGATTGGTTGGAAGCTTCGAGGATTTTAAGTAAATTTAAAATCTTCAAAACTATTTTTTAGATAATCAAATTTTTTCTTTTCCTTTTTTTTCCTCCAAAGTTTCTAAAATTTTTAACTGCCTACCTTATTTATTTGTTCTTAATTGTTTTGTTTTCAAAACCACAGAAACGAGATTTTTAAATGACTGACTGTAGGATTAATTTATTTTTAATTTTAATTTCTTTTATTTTAAAACTATTTTTCACATGTGCTCTCTTTCTCTATCGTAATAACTAATAAAAAATTAAAAAAATTATTTGACACAACTAGAATAAAATCTAGGTGACTAATTTAAATTATATTTTGTTATTAAATACTATTAATTAGTAGTTTCTAGTAATCAATTGTATTAAATATATTTTTTTTACTTATTTACATCAATATAATTTTAATAATTGATAAATTAAAATCTAGTACTATTATAGTTAGCCATAGGTTTATTTCATTAATAAAACCAGTTGAGTATATATATATATATATATATATATGTTGTTTTAATATTTTCATTGCAAAATATATTCAACAATTTAACCAAAAAAAAAATCTGTTCCCTAAAATTTTATTATTAATAAATTTTATTTATGTCATTACTTTGATTTAAATATGGTATAATAAAATGTATATATATTTAACAGTTAGACTTTAAAAAATATTTAAAGTCATAGTTTTACAGTAACAATTTCTACAACAAAAAAATTTAAAAGTGAAAGTTTAAAGTAATACTCCTAACCAATCGGCCCCTCAATATCATTGAAATATAAATTGACGATGAATTATCACACCATTTTAAATATCATTGAAATATAAATTGACGATGAATTATCACAACATTCTTTCTTTCAATGTTATAACTTCTAAGTGATATCAATTATCTTTTACTGACTAGTACTAAAAATAATTTTTTTTTTAAACGATTTATTATTGGGTCAAATGGGCTTGACGAAACCACGGTTACAAAATAATAAGCCCAAAACAAAAACTCACTGGAGAAAAGATCTGAACCAAGTGCAGTTTAACGGCGACAAAGACCAACCTACCAACGCGACGCTAACAAAAACGACCCCATTACAGCGAAGAACCCGACTACCAAGCGCTTGACCGGAGTTAGCGGTTCTCGCCTCACACCGGAGCAAACAACTAGCCGACTCTGTCCTTCGTCTCCCTGACCTAGCAAGAGAAGGAACCTCAGAACGAATATTCTTTACTGGCCACTCTCCCCAACGAGCCGCCAAACGACTAATATTCGATCCAGTGATGGGAACACTAACCATGGAGATGGAAATCTGGTCGCTGGCTCAGGCGAACCGACAACCGCCGAGACCCATGAAAAGCCATCAAAGATCCAAAGGATCCACAGTAAATCCCTTCATGCATAGTGAAACCCTCCAATCCGAAGCTCACCTTCCGCCGCAAATCAAAGCTGCCTCCACTAGCCGCCGAGCCAGGAGAAGCCGCAGTACGCTCCTGCTGCTGTCCTCGAGCAACAAGAATGGCGAAGCAACTGCAAAGGCTGCAGAGGAGAAAGCTCCAAATTGCGTTGAGACCCGGACCACCACGCCTCATCACCGCCGGAGAATATAAGCTATTGAGTCATGTTTCACCGTCAAAACCCAAGCGCCGGTGTTATAGAACGGAAAACAGAAACCTATATCTGTTTGAAGTGAGAGAAAAGAGACTATTTGGGAGTATTTTCGGAATGATTGTCCAAAGATGATTACTAAAAACAATTTTGTTGGAACATAAATAACTTATCAAGCCTAAGATCATCTCCAATGTGACTGCAAAACACTATTTTATTTTAGTTTTTACACAAAAATCTTCTCCAATGGAACACTAAAAATTACACTATTTTAGTGTGATGCTACAGTGTTACACCAAATTTGGTGCGACACTATTCACAACACTAAACACTCTTTACTTATTTTATTAATAAAATAATTAATGAAATAAGAAAAACAAAATTTTAAAAATAGATATAAAATGAAAAAATAAATATTTTTTGTATGATATGTTTCTAATGTAACATAATTATATAATTGTTTTTTTGATAAAACTATTAAATATCAAAAAAAATATTTATATTAATAATAAAATAATATATAATATTTTTTTAGTGTAATTTATAGTGTTGTGGTTGGAGAAAACAATTCTTTTAGTGTTAAAATTATACAAAAATAATGTAGTTTTAACACCAAAATGGTGTTTATGGTTGGAGATGCTCCAACATATCTTCACCAAATTTTTTTATATAAAATATTTTATATACTTTATTTTGAGAAGAAAAAAATCGATTGGTTATAGATTTAAAGTTTTTAATCATTTACTTTTTGCGCTAGTTGTCATAATCAATCTCCAAAAGTATTATTGTTAGATGAAAACATCATGATCGGGACTACTGTTATTCCATTATTTTCTAACTAGTTTTAAATTGAAAATTTATTATTAAGAAAAACCTTATGCAAATTTATACACATTTTCTAATCAATGGAATATCATGTTCCTTTTTTAATATCATGTTATAATCATCTCACTGAAGTCATATATAAAATGCAAAAAACAAAAATGTGGAAAATTAGAAGATAGTTTTGAACAAACAAAAAAAAGGAGGTAGTTAAAGATCTTCGAGTTGTGAACAAAAGAAAAAATCAAAATACTCGCTTACTCTATCAACCTAGTCACCTAGTTATGAAAGTATATAAATATTGCTACACTTAGTAGTAGTGAATTATCATCGAGTCAGAATAATGTTCTATGGCTAGTACACTTTTATATTATGTTTCATCCGGAAATCGTTCTAAAGAACCGTATATACTTATAATGCATGTAATTTGAAAACGTGTCACCGTAAAATTGTTGCTAGATACAGAACAATAATCCCAATATGATACAGAACAGTAATCCCAATATATACATGTATAATTACTAACAAAATGGTAATCAACGCATAGTGGGTAAAGTATATATTGCGACACCCTAAATAGTCTAAATGTAAATGATAATTGGTTGAAACCAAATGTGAAGAGCATATGGATTTGAATACTGATGCTTTATCGTTAGCACATAGGTTGGATTATGGAGATTGCACCACCTCTGATGTTGGACATTTCGATTGTACGGAACAAAAACGGGTTTCGAAAAGCGAAGGTCCATTCCTAGATAAGACCCCTAATTCTTCTTCTTTTGTTGTAATTAACATTAAATTAGTATCTAGTATCTACTAGTAGTATTTACTTTAGAATAGTTAATTTCTGAGTAAAGCAAGTTTGTGGATAAAACCAAGAATAAGATAAACGAGGGCTTAGGCGTAGGAGCTGCAAAACCAATGGTCTTAAATTAAATCTTTTTGGTGATATATATATATTCTTAGATTCATTAATAGCTTGCATAGTTACATGTATTTGTTCCCTATCCCTTTTTTCTTGGTTGTATGTTATGGTTATACTAATGAATTTAGTTAATGATTTCTACTAAAATTGATGATGTTGATATATAGTACATGGATTTCTTAGCTAATGAAAATGAACCAATTAGTTATTAACAAAAATAGACATAAGAAATTTGGTATATTTCCTGATATTATTATTATATTTTGTTTGAAATTGGCCGTAATATAAAGCGAGTATCAAGATAAAAAGGAGCACTTTAACAAAAAGAAAAACAACAACGAGGAGCATCTATAATATTTCGAATGGAACCATTTTTTAAGTTTTGTCGACAGCTTTTTAAGCCTCGTGTAATTTTTAATTAGTAAGGTGACACGTTCTATCATGACTACTTTTAATATAAACTTTGATTCTGTTTTTTTTTTCTCTCATTAAAAGACTAGACAAAGTCATTTTCATTTTAAAGGTAGTTTGTAAACTATTGGTTGCTTTAAATCATCTAACGTATCATAAATTATAAGAGGGGAAATTAGGCTAAAGAGAAAGAAGGTTTAAAAATTAGGAAAAAATAAGTCAGATGTGTGCAAAAAATAATAACTTCATAGATGTTATTGGCGGAAATCAGACGTATAATAAACGAAAAACATGTAATATTTAATATAGTATTTGTTATGTGTATTATTTTCATAAATATGAGTCTATATTAAAATGTGACAAACTGACACCGAAAAATACATGTTGGCATGTTGCATTAATAAACGGTGTGTGAATGATGAATATTTTAGGCGAGGGGTATTTTTGTTAAATACAGATGAAAATACTAGTTAACGGAAAGCTCGTTTTTTTTTTTTTTTTTTTTTGGTTTTAAACTTCTCGTTTTCGTATGTTTTAATATTTTCTCATATAATGCAATTTCCGAATAATAACTTAACAACCTCGTTTTCTTTTCTTATTAGATTTCTTCTTCTTTTTAACGTCTTTTCTTATTAGATTTAGCTTGGTGATTTTATTTTATTTTGATAAATGCTTGGTGAAAATATTAAAGAAAAAATTGAACAAAAAGTTTCGGAGAATATTTTTTAACGTTCTTCATAAATCTTATAGATTCATAAAATGATGTTGACAAAAAAAAAAGAGTATAGATTCACAATATGAGTGAATGTAGATCGTGATTTACTAAAAATGAATGATTCGTTATCAATCAAAATGTTCCAAATATGAGGTGAAGAAATAAAAGGAGAGTTGTTTCCTTTGTTTGGTGATCCATGCGATGCTGCATGCTGAGTATTTGGATGCTGCATGCTCAGTATTTGGGCTCTTGGAACTACATGCAAAATTTTCTTAATAAGAGTTATCATTGGTTGTTCGCCTAGCTAGGTTTCCTTTATTACTATCCCGTCAACATATTTAGGCTTTGTGATTTGAAAGATTCGTCTCGTTTTCTGTACCTGTCTCCCTTACCTATATCCATACTAATTGCAATAATTTATCACCAAATAATGCAATATGACATAAATATTTAGCCGTATTATAAAATTCGCCTATGCCTACGGCTACGGCCTACATAAGCTAGAGGGCAGAACTTATAATTCGGTTCTTGGTCATTCTAATTTTGACCTACGCTCAAAAATACATTATTGAGGATTTTTTTTTTGATAAAGGGCCATTATTGAGGAAATTTACTGAGCGTATTAATTGTCTTCACAAAATAGTTCAGTATATCTCTTTGTTCTTCTACAAGATATTTGTAGACCAACTTGGCAAAATATTTTAATATCGCTTGGCATTTTTTTTTGTACTGGTAAGTCGCGGTATATACATTACTTATATTAATATTAACCGATATAGTAATCAATATTTACCGGTTCAGGCCTTACACAAACAATATGGTAGACAAAACAATTAGTATTATACTAGTTTTAAGTTTTGATTTAAAATTAGCTACTACTTTTTGTAAAACTCGAATCCTCAAACAATCAATCATCTGTATATTACCATATTTAATGAATATTACCAGCAATATTGACCGATCAAACAAAGCTTTTGAATATTACAGCCTAAGTACATCAGAGTAGTTTTAAGTTTTGAACATTTCAAAAATAGACCAAATTTAATGAATAAAATGTTTATAAATCTATAATTAGTGAACTAGCTAATAATATTAAAACCATATTTAATGAGTTTAGTGTTTCTTTTGTTTTTTTGACAAAAATTTGAATGTCTATTAATCTTGTTTCAATATCAAGAACGTAGAATAGATAACATGATTATAAAATCCAATGATACGCAATATTTCATCGAGTGTGTTTCTTTATTTCCACCAAAAAAAAAAAAAAAAAAGATGTGTTAAAGGGTCTTTTCGTTGATGGACAGGTTGATTGACCCATCCATTTTCGGGCCAGGTTTAAACCTGACACAAGGCTACGGTTTCGTATGAATCCATATAGAAAACAAACATAGCTTTGGTCCCTCCATCCCACTCCCTTGGATCTCGACCGTCGATCATCGCCCAAGATCATAGATGTTAGGAATAATAGTTTATAACTTTATATCCCTAAATCAGCTTAAAACACTTGCTACGTTTTAATATTTGAATTGATAGTTATATCTGTTCCGAATGTAGCAATAGTTTTAGGCTTGTAGCGCATTATTCTAGTGCTTAACATCAAATAATGGGGTAATTTAGGTTAGGTTAGGTATGTCGGTATACTAAGCTGTTATATTTGGAATTTTGATATTTGTGTGCTTATTTTTATTCAATATCAATTTTGAGCTGACTATTTCGGTTATCTTAGACCGAGTGACATATATAGCATGTTTGTATTCCTACATGATAAAATTTATTTAATTTTTACTTACTAACGATGAATTGAAATATGAATGATCATGCACGTATTATTAAAAACCCTGGATATCTTAGTTTGGGAATATGATGCAGAACAAATAATTGATATGATTTGAGCAACGTGTATAGGATATATAATTGATACGATTCGAGCTATGTTTGTATATGCTCATTCCTAACTAATAAGAATCTTTTTTTTTAACTATAGGAATCATTTGAAAATCTTTTGGTGTAAAAGTTCCGAATCTGTGTTGATATCAGCTTTGATCGATGTTATTAAAAAAATTTTTATCATCTAGAGAGATTTGTGGGTTTATTTGAAAGAATTCTATATTACCACTTGAACATGATTGAGCATAACAGATTAATAATTGATCTCATTTATATGTAAGAAAACACACATACACAAAACCTCATATTCAACAAAGTTAAATATGAACATGCCAGCTATTATAGGAAGGGGACAAAGTAACCCAGAATAGATATATATGTGGAATTCGATGGACCGAAAACTTCTGGATAAAATATTGATTAGAGCACCTAAGAGCAGTTTCATCGGTTTGGATACCACAAAAATATCTCATAAATAAATTAATAATACTTTTTAATATAATTTTATTATTAGATTAAATTTTAAGTGATAAAAAGAGGAACATCAGTAATATTAAAACACATGCCAAAAAGAAGCTTTCATCATCTCTTAATTTTTACCTTCTTTCCTCTTTTACAATACTTTATAATATTTTAATAGTGAAAGACACTTGATTTTCAACCGATGGAGATGCCCTAATATCTCGGTGTTTGTTATTCCTAATCAAGCCTTGTGTATACATATATATACCATCAACTCTTGATGGACGCAAGCCAAATTTTGTTTTAAACTATATTTAAGTAAATTTCCCATTTTCAACCAAAAATATCAACTTTAGCCAATCCAAACGTGACAAGAAACCTTGGACTGAGTCTGACAAACAATTTATATACATTTTATTATTAAAGTAATAAAAAAGAATGGCTATACAGAACCATAACCATTATATTAGTTTTCTTTGATTCATTTTTCTCTCATCCAATCTCATTAAAATTTAGACAAAAATACCTCTAACATATTTTTAACGAGATAAGAATTTTATTAACGATCAAATATTTAGAAAAAATTATATTTAATATTAGCGGATAATTATTTTGTTAGCACAATAAAAACATTGTATTATATGACATATATAGAATCACAATTAAATGATTATTTAACATAGTATCAAATATGATGTTTACGTAGTATTGTATGTATTCGACGAATGATGAATCAAGTTTTCACCGATAATTTATTTATTAACATGATATATATCATGTTATACTGAAAAACATTGTTATATGTTAACAAATAAGTTATCGTTAACAATTTTATTCACTATCCACTAGATAAATATATTATTATATTGATAATTTATTTTATACCTCGTTAAAATAATAGTTTAGATGTGAATCTATATATATCATATGATATAATTTTTTTTATCGTGTTAATAAAATATTTACTCATTAACATTGGACTTTTATTTCTCCAAAATATTTCGTTCGTTAACAAAACACTTATTCTAATAAAATCATGAAAGGTATTTTTGTCCAGATTTGAATATAGATGAGCGAGAACTAACTAAAATAAAACAAATGATAAAAAACTAATTTTCTGATATTTTATGGTTATTTATTTTGTTGACTCTTATTACTATTAGCTAGAAAAGATTGTATGTAATGAACGATTAATGAGAGATTTTATAAAGTATGGGGGAATAAATCTTGTGAAATGCAGCTTAAGTAGCACGAATCACAGTGTTATGCTTTGGGTTCATAATTTTTAATTTATTCAGTCAGGTCTAGTAGTAATCGTGGAATTTATTCATTATACACACACATACAAGAAGCCTCCAAATATCATCTAATTTGCAGAATTCTTCAACTTATTCCCGTGTTGAATATAGCTTCAAAGAATTCATTTAGTTCAATATTAATGATTTAGTATACAGCCAAGCAATAATAAGAAAATTCATCAGACAATAAGAAGAATTCATTTTGTTTCAGCCAAACATTCTATCATTTTTATGCAAGTTAATTAGAATGATCGGCCACCGACTTTTAAGATATTAATTAAATCGTTTGACTCTTCAAGATTTCAAGTTTTTTTCTTTCTTTTTCCAAACAAGATTTTAAGTTTATTGTTACTTGTTTCAAACGAGAACCGGTCTAAATCTATAGGCTATAGCATATACAAATAAAAGAAGATACAAAAGAAAATCTTCTTTTGAATAGAAAAAAAAAGAAGAAGGGAAAGCTTAGAATGTAAGACCATCCTCATCTCATGGATGTTTTAAAAATTAATTAATATTAAAATTTAAAGATACCTATATTTTTGGGATCCAAAGTGTCTATAGAAAGACACTATCAACACTATTCACATATCTAAAAGCATCTATTTTTCTTTTCTTTTATTATTTTTATGTTTAAAGACACCCACAAAAAATAACTAATGTGGATGTTCTAAAATCATCCACATTGCACATATTTGATGAGTGTCTTTAAATAAAAAAAGAATAAATTTAAGACATTTTGGAGGAATGAGAATGGAAGAGTGTCTTTCGACACTAAGATCTCCTTTTAAAGACATTTTTTTACTATATGTCATATTTTGATTGGTTCTAATTTTTTGAAGATATTTTTAAACATTTTTGATGAGGTTGTGTGACGAAGATGCTCTAATAAACTAAAAATTGCACAAACGTACTTTAAATAATATAAAAAACTCACACCACTGTTTTAGTGTTATGTCCACTGCGGTCGGAGAATATATGCGTTTCATATTTTTAGTCAGAATTGGCTTTTCACTTTACTATTATACGTCCATAATCACTATTACTCTTAACAACGGAGTTCTCATATTTATTTTTAGTAAAATGTTTTATTTGATTTTGATGTATACTACTAATATTTTTATTTTAGACGAAACTGCCACGTGCGTGTTTGTTTATAAAGTATAACCCCCAAAAATCTGGTGATGTTGTGGGCAGGCAATTAAACAGAAAGAAGAGAAACATCATCGTTATCAAATGATGCAAAGTGTTAAATGGTTGTTGAGTTTATATTCTCTTTTGTTGGAAGTGGTCCTTAGTTTTGTGTCTGTGGTCCATCAAATGATATACAAACTTTGATGTCTAATCTTAAAATGTCTCGAAAGTTAACTAATTAAGGTTTCGATCCACAAGAAACAAGAAAACTGTCTATGGATCATTCCTTCACGTTACTTCCTTCCTTGTGGTCCTTCTTACTTTACCAAAATGAATCGAATACAAAATAAAAACTTAAGTGTAGGATAGAAGATGAACTACTTTAACAAAAAAAAAAAAAAAAGTAGACACAAGCCAAACAAAAGCCATCAAGAAAAATGATAGAAGAGGAAAACGCTCTAATGGTTGTGTGGGCCTGACCCGGTTGATTTCTCTTGGTGCATTTTCTACCAAATAATTGAACATATATCCTAAATTATTAGAATATAATTGAGCATTTCATCAAATATAGGATATTTAGAGGTCTTTAATAAAAATAAATTCTATTTACCATATGATCCAACAGAAGATTTGATCATTTAATTTATTTACGTTTAGTAACAATTTTGTGAGAGAAAATAAACAATATTATGTATTATATATATAGCTAGAATTTATTTTATCATATACTTCAAAGTTCAAACTAATAAATTTTCTATAGGTATAAATGCAACGATCATGTTTCAAAAATAAAAATAAAATAAGTTATACGTTGAGCGAAAGTCATAACATTTATGTAATTATAGATGTTAAAATTACCAATATTCTAACGCCCAATCGTTCATGTCCGTGGATTCTCACTTCTCTCGTTCCATTCTGGTCTCTGTATAAAGTCAAATACTATTATATTTTCTTGGAATAAATTAAGGTTAGGTTTTTCTCATCTAGTTCATCATTCGTTGAATCAAAAGTTCGGTATAAGTATATAAATAAACATATGTTATTTATTTATTTAATTTTTAATTTTTTTTAACATATGTTATTATATGAAGTCAACCTCTAAATTAAATGAAATAGTGCCACGCTAATCAATGTTGATTTGTCTATTAATGGAAACTAATTAAATAGCCAAATAACTTTAGTTGCCATCTTTTGATCTCACCCCTCAATTGTCAATTCTATAGGTAAGTGGTGAGTGGCGAGTGCTCTCTATCTTTGACTTAAAGATGATCATTAATTTTCTGAGTTCCAATAATAACGGCATCCATAACTCTCACTAGTTTAACTAATTAGACTAAACCTTTATGTAAACATTTGACTAATTTGTACCAAAACTATATAACTGGTACCTTTTCTTGGTCATTATGTCGCAAAGATTGTTTTAGCGAAACCTTGGTAACGATTTATGGCCTCTTACTATTCAAAGCTGATTCAGTAACTATGGCCTTAATATTAGAGTGTTTTCAGAATTTATTCCAAAAATTATAATTTATATATCCAGCGAATAAAAACAGTTGAATAATATTTTTATGATGACATTCTTCTCAAACGCCTCAGTTTCTAAATTACCCTCTCTGTTTTTCTTGATATGAAATATCGCAACTCATTTGCAATTGCCTTTAGTCTGTCGACTAGTTATGCAACTGTGGCATATTTAGTTCCATCTCTGTCGTAGTTGTTTGAATTCGTAATCATAAATATATATATATATATATATATATATATTGTTGATCAGAGAGTGCATCAGCTTAGATATCGATGTCATGCATCACCTTTATTTTCCTTTGTTAAAGTACACCACCTTTGTTTGAGTGTGTCGTTTCATAATATCGCAACCATTTCGGATATGAAAATTTATTACAACATTGATCTTAATCAAACTCTAGCTTAATAAAAGCTCCACTGCAAAAACGACTATTTTCTTGAACCATTAACAAAACATTCGTTCGTCGTTGTTGTACATTAAAACACGCGTCGCACCTTCTTCATCAAATCGATCGAATCGAAGAACTCAAAATCGTCTATGGGATGGAAATTCATATGTATTAATATATTATTTCGTGGTGTTAAGAGTGTCAAATATAAATGGCCCCATATCGGCCCATATAACTTACTGCCATTTTATAATGTCAAAAGCGAAAGCTTAAAAGCAGACGAAAATATTCCATTTTCCATTTTCGACAAAGATATCATTCTTTTTATTTTTTATCTGGACAAAATATGTTTTTTTTTTTTGGAGATTAAATTCGAGAAAAAAGTGTAGTTTCAAAACATTCCAGTGAACATGATGCTATCTTTCATTTTTTTAATAAGCAAGAGATATGATTAACTACTTAATTAATTAATTAGTACTTCATATCGAATTTAAATTGGATTGCGGGGATCTTTGCCTCCTCACTCTCCGGTCTTGTAAGAAATTAATTAATTAGGTATCCCGACAAACATTTGTACGCCTTACAAGTTATTCATTATCTTAAAAGGAATATAATTCTACCTTTGACTCTTCCATGAGTTGGTTTGTTATAAGTTTATAACATTTATAAAAAGACAGATACTTCCGCATGTTTTTTTTTTCAACGGCTCATGTTTGCGCTGGTACCCATTATTTTGCTCCTTTATTATTATTATTTATCTAAATATTTATTCAAACACAATAAAAAAAAGTTATCAAGATATATGATAAGTTATTTTGCTCTTTCGTAAATTTTTAGATCAATCTCTTGTCAAGTCAACAGAGATTAACGTTCCCTATATGAAAAACGAAAAAGCTGGCTGAAAATTTTTGGGATAATATTTTTCTAGCTAACAATGCTTCTCGAGTTGGACGTGGGTTGTTAGCATTTTTTAGTTTGTTTTAAAGAGTTCTAGCTACAGTGTCTATAGATGACACATTTAAGTAATTTAATCCCATTAATAATGGGCTAACATTTGAAATATTTAATGGGCTGAACTTGTTGGCCTGTTTAAGATGAGTGGTATATACTGGTGTCATTGAATGGTTTCTTGACGTGCCACACTTATTTCCAACAAATATAAAATCTAGTCTTAATGTTGGTACATAATTTATTAATTGATAATTGCATTAACAGTGCTATTGTCAATTTGTCATCATGATTCAACACCTAATCCAGATTTTTACCGTTACCTAGGGCTTTAATAATATATACAAGATTTAAGGACCCCATCAGCGAGTTATTTATGTTTTCTTAAATATCAAATTCAACTAGAAAAGTTATATTTGCTTACATTAAAAATCTTTTTACTGGATGTTTCTCTGAAGAAGTTATCTCTGATTCCATGAATCCTTGTTCCGGTTTCAGTTCATTTGTGTTTGTTTATGCAAGTTTAAGCTGATGTTAGTTTGGGATTTAACAACATTTTGATTATGCAAATGCAACTATTAAGAATACTAATAAAAAAAGATCGAAGAGATTAATATGGTCTAATAGAGTCCATGATAGCTATCAACTATTAACTATCAACTACAGAGCAAAAAGCATCCCTTGAGAATATATGTATATTATTTAGAATTTTGGATTTGAGTCGTAGAAAAAAACCAATGTTAATCTATGATAATATAATGGCATGGAAGTAATTATGTTAGAGTCACGCTCTCTTCAATTCCACCGTCAAAATAGTTAAGGGCAAGTTGCTATTTATAGACAAGAAGAGAGATAAAGACTCTCCCCCCATTTGTGAATCAAAAGGTAATAGATTGATTCCAAATAGGGAGCTTGAGAGCTTCCACGGAAGTTCTAGGTGGACCGGAGGGTTTCACTCTGCAAAAAAATGTAAAGAATAAAGAATAAAGTTGTTACAACAAGAATGGGGAAGCAAGGTACCAAGGGGTTAATTAATAATTTACCGTTTGTATATTTTAACTCCTCTGTTACATATTTGCTCACTACCTAAACTATTTTTCGAAGATTCCTCTAAATTCTAATCACTAATTACCAAACACATGACTATAAGAGTTACTTTTGTTGTTTATACAAATCTCTATGGTTTCAGCATTAATGGGTTGAAATCTTGGTTCTTATGGGATGATTTATGTAAGACCTTAGGTATACGTAATGAACATACTTGTACAACAACTCTTAACCTAACCAAATAATCTCTCAATTTTCTTCCCCCACCCTTTCTACGCCTCTCTATAACTTCTTTTGATTATTATCTACGTACGTAACACCATTTCAAACTATTAAAACAATTACATTTTCTGAATTCATTATTATACATTAGCTAAACAACAAAGTGTCGTTGAACTAATAAAAAAAAAAAAAAAAAAAAAAATCGAAAAAGACTCTGAACTTTGACATTTCACGTTGAGAAACTCAAATTATTCCTAGACGCACGTTTCAAATCGCTAAAATCTACTTTTGAGCACGCAACGATAAGTCTCTGCGCCGCGTTACTCTTATTCCATACAGGGTTTGCGTTAGGCAGAGTCCTCCACTTGCAAATCATTCCTTCTTCTATCTCCGCCGCCACAATATCTCCGGTCTCCGCATCGTTATGTATATAAACCATATCTCCCACCGCGTTCAACGTTATAGACGTTAACGGCCAATAAGAATCAGTTACTCTGAGTTTATCCCAACACACCTTAGGCATAGATCCGATCGATTCGAATTTCAAATCCATCGGCGATTCGTCGGATGCAACTTCCCACAGCTCGATTCCCGCCGGATTATCCTCCTCGTCTCCGATGATCCCCGCCATGATTAGACGGTTACCGGAAAATCCAATCGAGCGTGAGTACAATCTGCACTCGCCGGGACAAAAATCGAGAAGCTTCGTCCACGATTTAGTTTCTGGATCGAAACTACACGCCAGGCCTGATCTCTTCTCCGTCACGAACATCTTCTCCGAGCTCGCCGCGACAGATAGCCACGTGGAAGACGCGGATTCGTAGAGAAAATCCGGCACCGATTCGCATCTCTCCCACGCGCCACTGCCGGATTCGATGTCGAACAACTCAACGGCGAATCTATCGTCCCCGAATTCGCTCACGCCGCCGGCAACGATCAAGCTCCATCCTACGACGGCGACAATTGGATCAATCCTCCACACTCTCGGTGGTGCAACATCTCGCCAAGTGAGATGAAACGCGTCGATTGAGAAGGAGAATCTCGCCGGAGATAACGCGTAGAGCAACGTGGAGTGAGAAGATCGAGCAACGGAAACGTGTTCGACGGGAGATGATGCGGTTTTTTTGAGGTGGATCCATTGATTGGATTTTGGATCGTAAGCCATCGCCGTCGTGGCCATGTTATACGGCGGAGAAGTTATTTGACTATAGACGAGCAACCACGGCAAGGTTTTAAGACGGCTGAGGGAGAAGAAGACGGCGCGGTTCCAGGACTTTGACACCTGGCAAGCGGAATCGAGATCGAGGAGTGGTAAATAAGAGAGGATTGACTCGAGTATGTCTCCGTCAATGGAATCTTCTTCTCTTACGATACCTCCATTTTTGTTTTTATTCTCCATTTTTTTTTTTTGTAACGATTTTGGATAATGTGAAAGCGTAACGAGGGAAAAGTTTTTATAAATAGAGAGACGCGGGGAAGCTAGTGACCGATTCACATATACGCGGAGTTGACATTTTTTCTTCTTTTGTTCACACTTGTATAGTAGAAAGTAGAATTGGATGGGTCAACTTATCTCAAAATATAACATATAGTATAGATATACCAATTTAGATCGTATTCTAGTAAAATTCTAATGATTCTATTAAGATTTTACCGCCCAAGAGGTAGCAAAACACACAAATATGTACTCAGCTATAATGTAGTAGTTCAAGTCAAGTCAATGGACCATGGTACTAGTTCAGTGTCTGTGTCTCTCACAATTAAGGAAAGCAATAAAAACTGCAAAGGCGCAACAAAGCAAAAGTCCAAGTTTGTGTTTATATAGTATGGTAATAAAGACCACATGATTTGTGATATTTATAAGCTAAATGATTACACCATCAAATCATATAAAAAAAAGTTGCAGGAAAAGGCAATTAACTCAAGATTATGAATCCTCTGGTTTGTTCTTCAGTTTAAACTCCAAGATTCATACACCTAAAGGGACTCGAGCTTTAGTTAAAATAAGTAGAAATCATGTATACATAACATCAAACCCTGTATATATATCTTATCCAAACGGGTTATCTTATCTATCTACAAACTCAAATAATAAAGGCACATTTGACCCACAGGTAGCTACATATAAGATATGGAATTTAAGGAATGAATGGACAGAATTATTGAGCAGCACAATGACCTTACTCCAGAGTGGAGCCAAAGGCTCATTTTGTGTACCTTATCAATGAATGGCTAAAATTAATATCCTTCTCGATGTGACTCATTTTGATACCATTGCTAAGTTCATGCTCAGAAGGAGTTCCAACTTCCAAATCATGGTACTCGGCGATATTAGCAACTGTTCTAACTTATAACTTATAATGCTTGATTATTATGTAATGTATAGAAGAATTTGCGTCTGTTCTCTTTCAGTTTCATATGATGTAATGTATAGAAGATCCTTCGTCCCTTCTCTTTCATAGTAGGTAATGTATGGATTTAATGTCCCAAGGAATTAATGGATTAAAATATCAAGCATGGACCATATGTACACATCCCCAAGAACCATATCTCAACTTATTCTCACTCTTCTTCTTTGTGGCTCCAAATATATTCTATTTAATGTACAGATAAGATATCAAGAACACTGAGCATATACCACAAATGATTGGCAGACAGATATAATATAATATGCAGAAAGAAAATAATTAGACCAACAGCTACGTAACCATTGAGAATGAGATCTTCAACATAAACACTACCCCTCTTAATTTGAGTAAACACAAGAAACTTGAGCCTCGCAAGAAAGAATCACCAGCAAATTTGTTGGTGACGGTTTAAGAAAAGTGATATATTTATTGAAAATCTCAGGGAGCCTTCACATTTGTATTTAAGTCTGTTTAAGTGTATGATCCAGTCGGTTTCTTTTAATTGGTTAAGAGGAATGAGGAATTAATCTATAAGCATTTCCTTATGGTACTCGGGTTTTCAGTATGTTTACAACATTTACATAAAACAAAGATGAAATTACAGTAACACTTTCGGGTCTATTTTAGTCTCTCCCTCAGCTTTCTAACTATCTTGTCAACGGGCAAAGATCCCACTGGACCAACAGGATCTAACGACTCGTCATCGGAACACTCATCGTTAAAGTCATCATCTATGTCACTATAATACTCTTCGGACTGGTCCTTGTCATTCACGTAATCCTCTGCTGAGTCATCACTGCTTGACATGACCAATGCTGTGTAAGTGTGTTCTGCAGCCTGTGAAGTGCCTTCAAACTCTTCCACCTTCTTCAATAGATCATCTGGACCGAGATCAAGCTCTTCAAGAATCACTGCCTTAGACGATTCCAACGCTCGTTTCCAGAGCGACATCATTTTGGGGCTTGAGATCGTTGTATTTGGATCAGACACAGTTCGTTCTTCACTGGGATTGTCTGAAAAGAATAAGAACAGATAAAAAGTACATGAGAAGAATTTTGTTGGTATTAGCTATGGACAATGGTTGTTGTTTTCTTCAGATACGTGGTAGGATGTTTGAAAACGGGAAACACGTTCTTACTTCTGATCTCAGAGTAGTCAAGAGTTAATAATACCTGAGTGATAATGTTCGTTCGCTATGTTGGTCTCAGAAAGGTTTGGAATTAAAGGATTGTCCAGAAACCGTGACTTCCAATCTCGTCCTCTCCACATGAGTATTTGCTCATCATCGAAAGACAGAAGCACGCAAGGAACTAACTCCTGCCAAAAGATATGAAATGAAGAGACCGCTTTTCAGATATATAGAGAAATGTTGGATGATGAAACCTTTGGCAATTGAATATGAAAACCGAACTAACGATAGAGAGAACATGAACCCAAGTCTAATGTTGAAAAATACTGCGATGCAAACCTTTTAAAAGAAATCAGAGAGAAATCAATCAGCATGGAAAATGAAGAGTATAAGAGGAAACCAGAGACAAGTAACCCTCAGGAGATGCTGGAACTCCTAAGCTAAGTGAAAAGAAAAATTCAAATTGTCTATGATAAAAATGCTGTGAAATTCAACATTTGAGTATTGCTGAAAGTGATTGCAATGAAGATGCAGAGCTGTGCAATGTATCGATACGAAAAAAAAGAAAACCTGAAGGATTCATTTACCTTAAGCTTAGCGCCTATTTTCTTATAATCACTTGGTTCAAGCCCTGGGCAGTTGACTTTCACCAAGGGACTCAGTTCGAAGGCATCCTTAACATCTTTGACCAGCGACACATAGACTCCATTTTTAGCTGCAATGAACAAAACAGAGACAATAAAATTAAATATATAGCCAAGTGTCTCACCTATTCTTGCAAACTAAGTGCCAGTTTACTTCAGTGAATGCCAGAACCAAAGCCTTAAAGATAAGAAATACTTACACAACTTGCATATAGGCCTAAGAGACTTTCCCTTCACCCTGAACTCATGAGCTTCATCTTTAGTCAATCCTTCAGGAACTTCTTGAATTAGCTTAGGATAAACAGGAGCTGCTGGTTTCCACAACATCAATGGGTATTGCGGACGTGTGCGGTAGTTGTAATTTCTACCCCTGAAAAGATACACCACACCTCCAACTCTATGAATGATCTCTCCCCCTGTCTTTTCCTACATATAAAGAAGACATCTTTTGTTACTCTCTCAAGTCTCAAAACATCAAGTTTCGAAGATATCAAACTTTGATCATAAATCTAAACAAATACCTCAAGAACACGACACACATTATCCATATCCACAGTAGGAACTCCTTTGCATCGAACTTTACAAACACGTCGTCTCTTCCAATGAGAATGTATCAATTCCAACATGTTATGTGTAAATCCGTCTCTACCTATACATAAACACATCTAATAATCAATCCAATAAGTTGAAAATTGGAATTCAAAACTCTTAATTCAAAACTCACCTAAATTAACTTGACGATTATCATGCATATGAGGTTTAATCAACATCCCTTTCTCCCATTTCTTCAATGGCTCTCCTAAAATCTCATCTCTTTTCATCCCTTCCTTTGGATACCTCCCGAACGGTAACGGTCCAGGCATTTCAACATACTTAACCCCAGATTTTCCAGCTGGTGGTGGATTGAAAGAATCGAACAATGGAATCTTCTTCTTCGATTTCTTCAAAGGTGCTTTCCCTGTCCACGGTCGTGGCATCGTCGGAGGGGCGAACGGCATAAACGCCGGTTCTCGGATTCCTACCGGCTTAGCTTTCGGCGTCTCAGAGTAGCTGAACTGAAACTCGAATGGCGCGCCGGGAAGCTGGTACGAGACGCCGGAATCGCCGATTACGATGGTGCGGTCTCCATCTGAAGAGATAACTCCTTCCTTAACCGGTTTGTAGTATCTGGTTCGGTGATGCGGAAGCTTTAGAGCTGGATTTGATTGTGGTTTCGGCTGTGTATTATTTTGATGGTTGGTTCTCGGATTACGATTTCTATGAGATGGTGAGTACTTAGGAATCGGAATCGGCGGAGCTGGCCGGAAAGTTCCTGATGATGAATCCGCCATTGGAGGCGTTGAAGGTAGTGAAGAGAAGAGATTAATATCTCGTAGTGATGCTACAATTGCCATTGATAATGAACTCAACCAAAAAGGTTTAAAAAATCTATTGAGAGATATTCTCACTCTCAGAGACGACGATGAGAGTTTCGAATTTCTCAAGCTTTATCCTTGAAACGACAACATTTTAATAATTCCGGGCTTATTTCGACTTAAGGCCCACTAGTTTAACAATTGTGCAAAATCTGTCACGAAGGCCATAGACGACATCGTTTTAATCATCACGGGCTTTACATATTAATTTGGGCCTAAAGCTAGAGCCCATTAGGTTAAGAATTTCGCCAACCCTAATTTCCAAAGTATAAAAGCTCTTAGCTAACCTCACTGCGTCTCTCTCCGAACTAAGAGTGTAGAAAACAAAAAATGCAGATCTTCGTGAAAACCCTAACGGGGAAGACAATAACCCTAGAGGTTGAATCATCTGACACAATCGACAATGTGAAAGCCAAGATCCAAGACAAGGAAGGAATCCCACCGGATCAGCAACGTCTGATCTTCGCCGGAAAGCAACTGGAAGACGGAAGAACACTCGCCGATTACAACATCCAGAAGGAATCGACGCTTCACTTGGTGCTCCGTCTGAGAGGAGGTGCGAAGAAGAGGAAGAAGAAGACGTACACGAAGCCAAAGAAGATCAAGCACAAACATAAGAAAGTGAAGCTTGCTGTTTTGCAGTTTTACAAGGTTGATGGAACTGGAAAGGTTCAGAGGTTGAGGAAGGAGTGTCCATCGGTTAGTTGTGGTCCTGGTACGTTCATGGCGAGTCATTTCGATAGGCATTACTGTGGGAAGTGTGGAACCACTTACGTTTTCAAGAAGCCTGATGAAGAGTGATGGCTGATTATTAGGTTATGTGTTTTTCTTATTGCATCTTTTTTGGATTATCAGTGACTTTGTTTGTGGGAAGTTTTGGATTTTTGAGGTGGTTTTGTTTTGTTTGAAGGTTAATTTTCGACTTTATTAAATCGTTTCATGAAGATATTATATTATCTCTGCTGATTTCTGCTAGGATAATTAGATATTTATTCTATTTTAATTGAAGGTTGATTTCTGAAATGGTGTATTATGGATGTAGAATTAGGATGTTGAGCTGAATCAATCTTTGTTTGATCATTTTGTTTTACCATATAGCTTTAGTTCTCGCCGGTGGATTAAGTTTAGCAATGCAATATTTACCCAATTTGTTATTTCGTAGTTGATTCTGATGATTATGTTATTACACAAATGGCTTAAATTTTTGTCTGTCGGCTATGATAATTTGTTTGCTAAGATCGGCTATAGATAATCTCAGTTGTTGATAACTTCTGTGACAGACCTTGATGTGTTGTCTTGATTTCTAAGCTTACTCTTATATTTGAAGTTTTGAAGTATAGGATTTGACCAACCCATCGAAATTGTGTTTGTTTTCGCCTACAGATTTTATGTTGTTGTTGTTAAAGCTGTGAAGAAAATTGCATCTTGATCTTTCTTGCAATTGATTTAAAATTAGGATTCGTAAAAGATTCTATGAGAAGTATAATCTAGAGAAGATTGTTAAACCAAAGCGTATACCATTCCTCTAATATGAACATGTTAATGAAATCTTAACCTAAGCGAGTACTCACGCTCTCAAAGTGCTCACTACGCATTATAAACCGTGTTAAAAACGATCCTAATTTGTTGACTTTGTGTTTGGCTTTACAAGTTGAGGGGAGTCTAATCTAAATGGGTCGAATCTTAGTCTCGGTTTGGGCCATCGCATTGGATTCTGTCCACTAAAAAATACGAATTGGTAAGAAATTGAGTAAATATTATGTGAAGTCTTTTTCTTGTAGTTGAACACAACATAGGAGATGAGAGAAAGTGAGACAGAGAGAGCAATAAAGACAGAGACAGTAGAAATAACATGAGGAAAGACAGAGAGCACTGAAACTTGAAGAGAGACCAAGTGAGAGAGGAAGAGTTAGGGTAAAATGGTCCAGAAACAGTTAGCAAATTGTGAGAGAAGGAAGGACAAAATCCTAAGATTCCGAGTTACTAAAAGTGACGAGTCTCCTAGAAACACCCGCACTAGTCTCAACTCATTGCACTTTCACTTTCACTCTCACTTCAACCTAAACTCCAAAGACTGTTGAGTTTGTGAGAGATTCATTAAATCCCATTTAAAGAGACAACTACACATGAGACAAAGAGGCATTTCTTTCTCAACATCACTTGTTTTTTTCTGTCTAACTTGCAAACCAAACCACACCACTCATCATTTATTAACCAACTCTCTTCGATCTATCTACTGTCTATCTGCTCTTCTACAACGTGGCTTTCCATTTTCACATTGTAACAAAACTCTTTAGTCTTCACCATTGATTATATCTTTTGTTATTCTATATTTTCATTTTCTATTGTTCAATCTAGTTTGATCTTACAATAACCCATCTTCTCTTGCACGCTTATGTATATATATATACAGTTTATTTGTCATGGATTTGTAAAAGATAACGTGAAATAAATTTTGGAGAGAGCAAATGTTTTGCGTTTATTATAGGTTCATAAGGTGTTTCTTAAATTATTTTGACAACAAAATCCCTCCTATAATGGTAAACTCTCAAAACGTTATGTATCATTTTCATATATATTGTGTGTGAGTTGTGACATAAGAATATAGCTACAAACATCTTAAATAATGCTTTAATTTAACGGAAACCGGATCTTAATTAAATAAAAGTCAAGATGATTGTCACTAGAACTCCATCATCAACAATATACTGATTGATTTTCTTTATAGAAGATAATTAGTTCAATATTAAGGAGTTAGGAATGTGATTAATAGAAAGAGTGAGCATTATTTACTGCTCACAGCTCATCGAGACGATGAAGATTCCAATTAATATAAGTGAGATAGAGACGCACATATATAAGCGGAATTGAGTATAGTGCGTGTTAGCATATAACCAAAGCATTTCACATGAAAAGATAAAATAATAATATATACATTGCATTAACGTTTACCAACACCTATCTCTCTATCTATATATACACCCACCCACACACATATATTTCCTATCATTCATCGTACACTCTTTCTCTTTCTCTCTATGACAAGAATGCCCAACATGACAACACTCAATCATCTGTTTGATCTGCCGGGGCAGATTTGCCATGTCCAGTGTGGTTTTTGCACCACTATTTTGCTGGTACACTTTAACTTCTTCTCTTCCTCTCTCTCAATCTCTTTTTCTTTCTCTTTTTATGATCATTTGATGAATATATATGTGTTGCAGGTGAGTGTGCCGTTCACGAGCCTGTCAATGGTGGTGACTGTGAGATGTGGGCACTGCACAAGTCTCCTCTCTGTCGATTTGCTGAAGGCTTCCTTCATTCCTCTCCATCTCCTTGCTTCTCTGTCTCATCTCGATGAGGTTCCCATAAAATCTATACTTAGAGAAACACACATTTATATGATCAATGTAGTTATAAGTATATATGTACATATATGCGCAGGCGGAGAAAGAGGAGGTTGCAGCTACGGATGGTGTGGAAGAAGAAGCATGGAAAGTGAATAAGGAGAAGGACAGTCCAACGGCTTTGGTTTCATCTTCAGACAATGAAGATGATGAAGATGTGTCTCGTGTCTACCAAGTTGTCAATAAACGTACGTTTGGATACAACTTCTTCTCTTCCTCTCTCTCCATCGATCTCTTTCTTTACCTAATTACAACTTTAGTTTTGCGATTTCTTGGCTTTGATCAGTCTATTCTGTTTGAGTTTGTACAGCCCCTGAGAAACGACAAAGAGCTCCTTCAGCTTACAATTGCTTCATCAAGTAAGAAATCAATCCTACTTGCATACATATAGTTACATGTGTATGTTATGTATATTCTTACAAAATTTAATTAGCTAGATAAATTAGATTTTGAGTTTGTAAAACGTTTTCCTTTTTGGGGGTTGGATTGGAGCAGGGAAGAGATTAGGAGGTTAAAGGCTCAGAATCCAAGCATGGCTCACAAGGAAGCTTTCAGCTTAGCTGCCAAAAATGTATATAAAGCTTAATTAATCTTAGTTTAAAAGAAAAACCCTAATTACTTTTCATCTCTTAGAGTCAGTTTAACTGAGAGATCTAGCTAGCTGATGACAACATTTTGTGATTTCAATTTGATTGATTTGGGTTGGTGAAGTGGGCCCATTTCCCTCCAGTGCACAACAAGAGAGCTGCTTCAGGTCAATGTTTTTGCGAGGAAAGTAACAATGAAGTACTACCATGTAATGCTCTCGAGGTAATTTCTGTTATATCCTGCTTCAAAATCAATGATCATATAGTAGTTGACTAATGTATAAACTCCACCAGAAAGCGTCATTTCCAAAGCAAACTTAACTAGATCCAAATAGCATCACTCTCAGTACAATTTTCAGAACCCTAGCAATAGTAATTATAAAAAGGATATTGTTATTATTTACTGGTAATTATTAGAGTGAAATCAAGGAGAAGGGTAGTGAGAATCATTGATACTCAACTACTACAATGTGTGAAATTTATGACCTAAACCCTTTTATAGTATTGAAGCTCACACTGCACACAGATTACTTTTATAGAAACCCATTCAACTAATTAAAGCATTCAAGCTGAATATGTATATTTTTCAATTAATGTAATGAAATGTTTGGGATGCAGGACCATGAAGAAAGCAATAATGGCTTCCGAGAGAGAAAGGCTCAAAGGCATTCCATTTGGGGGAAATCTCCATTTGAGTGACAACAGTTTGGCATATGAATTTTAACAAAAAGAAATTTAATGGCATATGAAATGTGATGGTGACTATTTTCTTCTAGGGTTTTATTTTGTTGCTTTAGGGTTTGTGTTGTTGGAGAGAGAGAGATTGAGAAGAAGAATCTGAAAACTACGTAGCATTTGGGTGTTCGAGGGGAGTCTTGGGAATGAGCGATTTTATTCAGTAATTTTCGTACTTCTCAACTTTGAACTTAGTTTGAAGAGACATTGACTCCATACCAAATTCTAGTTTTGCATTCATGACTACTTATGTCATGAATGTTTTCAACATTCCATGAAACACTTTAGTAAGAATCTTTGTTAAGCTATCAATATAATAAAGGTACTTCTCTTGACTACGCATAATGCTTTTGTATGATGGGGGAAAAACAAAACACATCGTATAATTTATAAATTAATTTTTTGATATTTTCATTTGATTGATCTTAGTTGATAACTTAATATGGAGTACAAAGAATATATAAATAACATCAATATTCATGAAAAAAAACAATTTGCATCAGAAAATAATTGGAATTACTCGACTGTAAATAATACCTTCTTCAGCTTAACTATGTATGTAGCTTGAACTAGCCATTTTTTTTATTATATATATAAAAAAGTTCAAGTTCGATCTACCTTGCATACAAAAAATCTTAATTAGTAGAGTTGGATCGATCGAAATCCTTTAAACATGTCATTTTGCAATTAACTGCCAGTGAACTGATCTGCATGAATCTAAATAAAATAGTGTGGTTAAACATACTCGTTCATGTATTGTCCCGGTGTGGAAATAATAAATTAAAACAAAAATCGGAAGAGTTTGGATATTATATATGTTTTAGATATTGATATAAGTTATTCTTATGATGCATGTTAAAAAAATTCCTATATGTTTACTATCCCATAGTGAAACACTATCCATATCTCAAACCCTATCTACGACATGTTTTGATAACTTTTACTAAATAAAAATTTAAAAGTGAATACCTGCGCGTATATATACAAAGGGATTTTTCATAGTTTTCCAACTAAACAAGGATTATAGTTCTCTAAACTTTTTAAAGGTAAGTTAATTTTCAAAATACATAAGATTAAGGTCCCTTTTCACTAGGCTTTTTTTTTGTTTTGTTTCCATCCCCTTTTCCTTAGTTTATATTTATTTTTTGACATCACCACTACTGTCCTCTTTATTTTCCAATACAAAGATTTTAACATAGCATTACTTTACCTTTAACAAAAAAAAACAACAAAACATTAACAAAACATCTAGTAGTAGTTTTGCACGTTTTCCCTATCTAACAACAAGGGCAATTTCGTAAAAATGACATATATCGGTGGGTCCGTTGGTACACAACAACTATTAATGTGCCGGAATCACAACTTCTTAAATCCCATTTCTTTATTATCTTCTCCCAATAAAAACACGCCACGTTATGTTTTTCCGTGTCATCGATTGGATAACGATCACCAGACGGTGTCGGAGACGTTTCATTCCCCGGCCTAGTGGCATTTTCGTAAATAAACACGTAAAACGGTGGGTGTTCCATTGAGGTGTGCTTATAATAAGTCCACCGCGTAAACTCGATGTCTCTTGTTATTCGCCACAACAAGAAACCAAAATCCAATTTTGTTACCTCTTTCCTCAATCCATAAGTCAAAACCAACTCATCTAAGCTCAATTTTGGGTTTTTGATTTATCTTCAATCGGAGTTTCGAGATATTCAGGTAAAAGATCCGATCTTTATTCATCAAATCAAGAACTGTGTCAACTCTTTTCGTTTTTGTATTCACGATCAATCGATAATTTTGTTGAAACTTGATTTGGTTACTTTGATTGGTACTATTAATTTGTGTGTTTGAGAATTCAATTTTAATTGTTGTATGTTTTTTTTTTTCTCACTATGAAGGTGGAGATGGGTTCTGAAGGGCCAAAAGCAATAACGATTCATGTGACTGGTTTCAAGAAATTTCTTGGGGTTTCTGAGAATCCAACTGAGAAGATAGCTAATAATCTGAAATCATGTGTGGAGAAACGAGGTTTGCCTTCTGGATTGAGTCTTGGTAGCTGCACTGTTCTTGACACTGCAGGGGAAGGAGCAAAGTCTCATCTTTACGAGGTTTTGGAGTCTAGTGTTGTCTCTGCAGATAAGAACACCAATGGAACTGTTGTTTGGGTGAGACTTTACTCATTTTATCTGTGCTCTTTCTTTGTGAAACTGTTTTCTACTCTAGTGTCTTCAGTCTAGTCTAGACCTTTGATGAAATGTGATATTACTGGGTTTACTCTTTCATGTTGTGTGATAGTAAAGCGAAAAATATGAGGCTAAACATTGACTCCATCATGGTTCATTGGTTCTTGATTGTTTGTTACATTTGGTTAAACGCGCCATTGCTATCTAAACACTGTGTTTCTGCGTCTTGCTTGATTGATGTGTTTAGGAGCTCAAGATTGCTGAGGTCTTAAAAATGTTTAGATTTTCGAATAAACTTATAACTTTGAAATCAGAAAACTTGTTTTCTTCTTGTGTTTTCTCTTTCAACAAGCCTTGTTAAATTGCAAATGCTTGTTAAACACACATTTTCTCTTGATTCTGGTGCTTCTTTAGCTTCATCTTGGCGTAAACAGCGGAGCGACAAAATTTGCCATTGAAAGACAGGCAGTGAACGAAGCTCATTTCCGTTGTCCTGATGAATTGGGATGGCAACCACAGGTAAAGAGATAGCGATTTCATATGAATTCACTTCAGTAAGATCCACTTTTCATTATTACAAAAACATATACAATTCGAGGAAGAAACTAATCGCACATCTCTTTAAACGTTTCTTTACACAGCGGCTTCCTATAGTTGTTGAAGATGGAGCCATTTCAAAGGCAAAAGAGGTATATACATACACATACATGCCTCACCGCAAAACTCACTGTTCTTATATTTCTTGCAAGACATTCTAATTTAGATTTGAATTGTGTGTGTTTTCGGTTTCCTGAAGACTTCATGCTCGACGGAGTCAATATTCCAGTTATTGAAGAAGAAAGGCTTCGACGTTGTTCAATCAGACGACGCTGGACGTTTTGTTTGCAACTACGTGTACTATCACTCTCTCAGGTTCGCCGAGCAAAAGGGACACAAGTCTCTATTCGTTCACGTACCTCTCTTCTCCAAAATCGATGAAGACACTCAAATGCAGTTCGTGGCCTCTCTCATGGAGGCAATTGCAGCTACTTGCTAGCGTTTATTATCCATTAAAGCCATATTATTGTAAGTATTTTATGTATATCCATTTGTCTTTCTACGAAGCTTTTGTGTTCTTTTGCTGGATGGTTTGGGGATAAAAAAGATGATTGCTTTTTGGCACTCAAAGAGCCTTTTGTGATCGTCTCTGTAATAAAGGATTCTCTTATTCGAAATGTGAAAGGTCGGATTTTTATATAATTTTCTGTGGAGGTTTCCTGCCTATTTTACTCTCGCAATCTTTAAAATTCCTAATGGGCAGAATCAGCAGCATCGGTACACTTCGGTTCGGGAATTTTAGAATTCGGTTTCGAACACAACTTCACCGAATTAAACTGAAACTAGAGTTCGGTTCGGTTCATAGTGAAATATTGGTGAAGAAATGGAACCTAAAGCCGATATTTGTTCAATACTTTCGCTTAAATTTTTCGCATTTCGGTTAATTTTAGCATAAAATTTCGGTTAATTTCGTTTTAGTAGTTGATTCGAAACCAAACAGAACCAGTTTCGTTTTGGTAGGAGAAGTTGATCAGTTTCCTTGCACACTGATACTTGTTGTGCAAGGAGGAGAAAAAAAAAGCATTCAAGTTTAGTCTTATAATATTGATTAAAATTAAAATGCGAATTACGGCTGGAAGAGATATTACTGTGTTGGAGAGACACGCGAGGGTCTCAAGCTTTATACTTTCTTCGTAGAACAACAACGACGTTAGCTCAACATTTGTGTCCTGCACCGTTTATTGCGGCGCATCGTTTGGAATTGGGTTCGTTTCTTCAAGAGAACCCTAGTGACCTCGTTTATACACATAACCGAAAGATTTATGAATTGATTAAATCCGGGAACTTGATATCTGCACACGAAATGTTCGATGGAATGTCTGTACGAGATGTTGTTACTTATAATCTTCTTATTTCTGGGAATAGTCGAAATGGGTGTTCTTTGAAAGCTATCGAGCTCTATGCAGAGATGGTTTCCTGTGGTCTTAGAGAGAGCGCTTCCACGTTTCCTTCTGTTCTGAGTGTGTGTAGTGATGAATGGTTTTGTAGAGAAGGAATTCAAGTTCATTGTAGGGTGATCTTGCTAGGGTTTGAATGTAATATGTTCGTAAGGTCTGCACTTGTGGGTCTTTATGTGGGTGTACGACTTGTTGATGTTGCTTTGAAGTTGTTTGATGAAATGCCTGACAGGAATTTAGCTGTTTGCAATATGTTGTTGAGATGTTTTTGCGAGACTGGAGATTCCAAGCGATTGTTTGGTGTGTACCGTAGGATGGATCTTGAAGGTGTTACTGAGAATGGGTTAACTTATTGTTATATGATCCGTGGTTGTTCTAATGATCGGTTGTTGTGTGAAGGGAAGCAATTTCATTCCTTAGTGATTAAATCTGGATGGGACATTTCTAATATATTTGTGGCTAATGGGTTAGTGGATTTTTACTCTGCTTGCAACAATTTATCGGGTTCTAAGAAATCATTCAATGCTGTCTTAGAAAAGGATGTAATATCGTGGAACTCGATTGTCTCTGTGTGCACAGATTACGGGTCTGTGCTTGATTCCATTGATTTGTTTAGAAAGATGCGGTTTTGGGGGAAGAGACCTTCGATACGGTCATTCGTGTCATTTCTGAATTTCTGTAGCAGAAACAGCGATGTTCAGTCTGGGAAGCAGATCCATTGCTATGTCCTCAAAATGGGTTTTGACGTTTCAAGTCTTCATGTCCAGTCTGCTCTAATTGACATGTATGGCAAATGCAATGACATTGAGAGTTCTGTGTTGGTTTACCAGAGTTTGCCTGGCCTGGCTCTGGAGTGCTGTAACTCGCTGATGACTTCTCTGATGCAGTGTGGTACCACTAAAGATATTATTGAGATGTTTGGTTTGATGATTGATGAAGGAACTGGAATTGACGAAGTCACTCTTTCTACTGTCCTCAAGGCTTTATCACTCTCTTTACCAGAAAATTTACATAGCTGCTCGCTTGTACATTGCTGTGCCATCAAATCTGGTTATGCATCTAATGTTGCAGTCTCATGTTCTCTAATTGATGCGTATTCAAAGAGCGGTCAGAATGAAGTATCTCAAAAGGTGTTTGATGAGCTTGATTCACCTAACATCTTCTGCTGGACTTCGATCATCAATAGCTATGCTAGAAATGGAAGGGGAAGAGAGTGTGTTGAGATGCTGACAGAGATGGATCAAAAGAATCTCATACCAGACGAAGTTACAATCTTGTCTGTACTATCAGGCTGCAGCCATTCTGGTCTTGTTGAAGAAGGCGAGGTGATTTTTGACTCATTGGAATCGAAGTACGGAATTTCTCCAGGAAGGAAACTCTATGCGTGCATGGTGGATTTGCTAGGTCGTGCTGGTTTGGTGGAAAAAGCCGAAAAGCTGCTTCTTCAGGCACGTGGAGATGCAGACTGCATCGCATGGAGCTCGTTACTTCAGAGCTGCAGGATTCATAGAAATGAAATAATAGGAAGAAGAGCAGCGGAAGTCTTGATGGATCTTGAACCTGAGAATTTCGCTGTTTATATTCAAGTTTCGAAATTTTACTTTGAGAACGGTGACTTTGAAATATCCAAGCGGATCAGAGAGATTGCTGCTTCACGAGAGCTAATGCGGGAGATCGGTTACAGTTCGGTCATTGTGAAAAACTGATAAGCACAAAGTTGCAGGACAGTGTTTTTGCTTCAGCTTCATGAAAAAGAAGAGCGAACCGGATTGCAAAGTTCACACCTTTTTTTTCTTCTATATATCTGAAATTGGTTCTTTTACTTGAAGCCATAACACATGATTGACACTCTACAGAGACAACACAGAAAGGATAACATTCTTTATTTCCCAGGTTGGTGCAACAAACTCATTGACCACTTCTATTTTTGTCTCTTGTTACATACTATAGAATGTCTGTTCTTCATTCTTCAAAACCACATCATGTCTAAAAATCTAAAAATAGCATCTTGAGGTGAAAAAGTTGAGAGATTCTCAGGTCTTTCTTTCTCGTTTTTTTAATTTATTTCAGATCTCATGGGACCAACATTCATCAAGAACAAGTTGACCACAAAGGTTGTGTAGAGGTTTTGGAGTAAAGCAAAGAAGTGAAAAAGCACATGACTTGTGCTTTAAGCGTAGATATATAGAAAAACAAGGCCTTCTCTTCATGTACTTTTAAGCCAAGCCAATAAACCCCACAAACCCCATTAATTACTCTGCATATAAATTCAACCCAAAACCAATAATCTCTAGCAAAGAAATCTCATTAGTGGGCACTGGATTTAATAATCAAACCGGAATCTTCTTCTCTTGGAGTTTTGATTGAGGCATATGATGGAGAAGCTCTTCATTCTTTCCCTTTTGGGTCTGTTACTGGTAATTACTTATGGAGCTACAGGGAAAATGGTGTACACCGATCTTGACATCCTTGAGGAGCTTGAGAACTTTGATGTACTGCTAGATGATGGTGATGATGATACAAATCTCTTTGAGTTGCCATCATTCACAAGCCGTAATTCTGGTAAGAATGTGGTGAATGTGGATACATTTGGTGCAGCTGGTGATGGAGTTTCTGATGACACTCAGGTGCGTTTGAGAATCATTTTGCTTATTCCATGAAAATGACACCTAAAACGCTATCAGTTCTATGTCTGGAATAAAACATATCCCCAAATTTGAAATCATGGAGAAAATTTATAAACAAATTGTGTGCATTTGAACTATAGATTTTGCGGGGTTAAATTCGATATCTTTGTGTAACTAATCTGTGCAATGCTCTTCTCAAATCAGGCATTCATAAGCGCATGGAGCAAGGCGTGCGGTACAACAAAATCCGTGTTCCTGGTTCCAGAAGGACGACGATATTTAGTAAATGCAACAAAGTTCAATGGTCCATGTGAACAAAAGTTGATCATTCAGGTCAAGTTTGACATTTTAAGTCTTAAATTTTCGTTATCTTCAGCAGGAAAACAGAAACTAGACCATTATTATTCATACACAAGTATGTCTTATCTAATTCAGAAACTTGTCTTTGTTTATAGATTGACGGAACAATAGTGGCACCAGACGAGCCCAGCAATTGGGACTCAAAGTTCCAAAGAATTTGGCTAGAGTTTTCGAAACTCAAAGGGGTCGTATTTCAAGGGAAAGGAGTTATAGATGGTTCTGGCAGCAAATGGTGGGCTGCTTCCTGCAAGAAAAACAAGTCTAACGTAAAATCTTCTATACTCAAATTTGACTTTCTTTAACTCAATAAGTAAAATGTCTCGATTTTTCGAATAGAATCTTACACATCTTTCTTGCTCTCTTACAGCCTTGCAAAAGTGCACCGACGGTAAGAAACCGTTGCCTTCATCATTTATCAGTTTTTCCTTACAAATAGCTGCTTGTTTAGTTTGGTTCAACAATTTGTATATTTTGTTCTCCTTGCAGGCACTAACTATAGAATCTAGTTCAGGTGTAACAGTAAGTGGCTTGACGATCCAGAACAGCCAGCAGATGAATTTCATTATAGCAAGGTCAAATTCAGTTCGAGTCTCCAAAGTTATGGTCTCTTCTCCAGGAGATAGTCCCAACACTGATGGAATCCATATCACTGGATCTACCAATGTTATCCTTCAAGATTGTAAAATTGGCACAGGTGATGATTGTGTATCGATTGTGAATGCGAGCTCGAATATAAAGATGAAGAATATCTATTGTGGACCTGGACATGGAATCAGGTACATCATCAAAGTTTTAGATAACATGTGTTTCAAATTCAAATTATAATTCTTTGGAATTTCTCACAGCATTGGAAGTCTTGGGAAGGATAATACGACAGGCATTGTAACACAAGTTGTGTTGGATACTGCGGTATTGAGAGAGACAACTAATGGACTCAGAATCAAAACATACCAGGTAAACTAAATAAGCTTCAGTCTTTAATAAAACTTCGATTTGGCTCGGTCAGCATAATTTTTTTCATTGCTTCTCTTCGAACAGGGAGGTTCTGGTTACGTTCAAGGTGTTCGATTCACAAATGTGGAGATGCAAGATGTAGCAAACCCGATACTCATTGATCAGTTCTACTGCGATTCTCCAGTTACATGTCAAAACCAGGTTTCCTTATATTATAGCTATACAACCTCGTGACTTTGATTATTTCTATCAAAACAAAACTCAAAGATGTGAAAACTCTGTTATGTTTTCTTTGATTTTTGTTATAACTGTAGACCTCGGCTGTTAAAATCAGCCAGATAATGTACCGGAACATAACCGGGACAACCAAAAGTGCAAAAGCCATCAAATTTGCGTGCAGCGACACAGTCCCTTGCAGCCACATTGTTCTCAATAATGTGAATCTTGAAGGCTCAGACGGTCAAGTCGAAGCGTACTGTAACTCAGCTGAAGGTTTTGGTTATGGAGTGATTCATCCTTCCGCGGATTGTCTCTACTCGCATGATGACAAGTGCTTGGACCAGAGTCACAAGCCAGGGGAAGCCGAGACTGGCCATGACGAGCTCTAATGGTGGTGATGTTCTAAAGTGTTGTAGTGAGGGATGGTATATAAAATAGTTTTCTGAAGCATATGATACAGTAAACATTATTTTTATTTTTACAATCAACCATAATTAAAGGTTGTTGTTAACAGCATTTATCCACCTTTTGTATCACACGTTTTTTTTTTTTTCATACAAGTTATATATGCACCTTTTTATAACATTAAAATTTAGTTTTAAGTTTAATTCTAATGAATTTTAAATACGTATTGATATTGAAAATAATCTATATAAGTTAGATATAAAATGTCTTATTTATATGATCATTATTTGCATAAGAAAAGTTTATTTTAAGAATGTTTAAACTTTTCCGTGTGAAAGTTTCACTTTTTGTATCTAGGATTAGAGGAACATCACTCAACACATCACATGGCGACTCCAAAGGACGCACTTGATAATTTCATAATTTGATATTGAATTGTTTGATATGTTTGGCACGTGCGTAACTCTTCCCCTTTTTTCACAAGTATTATTATTTTTTATATAATATTCCGCAATTGATGTTAGCTGTAGACATCAATGACCAATGCCAACCCATTTATTTACTCTTTCAATAACAACTCAACAACTATACAATGACCTAAGATCATAGTCTTGGCTTGCAATTTGCAAACTATTACTTTATTATAATGTGAAACGGATTTTTGTATTTGTAATCAAATGACAAATTTATATGGTATATAATAATTATTTTTTCTTTCATATGGTATAGAATTATAAGTTGATTGGTTTGGCTATATCCAGAGGAATGCAAATATAGAAATATGTTCCTAAAACTTAGAAATAACAAAATTATATGGTATATTTTCCTAAAACTATATGGTATGGATGGACCCGGAGAATCTAAGACGTGCAAGAATAATGATTTTGTTTACCATTAAAAACAAATAATTTCATGTTCATTCCATTTCCACCTTACTGTTTAATATTGTCACAGCAAAAAAAAGAGAGAGGGGAAGAACCAGAAAGTAGTGGTGACAGAGAGAAAGCTTCTGAGGTAAAATCACAAACTCTTCATTTTTTCAGAAATCTCATTTGTCAAAATTTGATTGACTCATATTGCATTTGCTTTCAGGTTGTATATTGTAATTGCAAGTAAAATCTCTAAAGGTTCATGGCTTTTAGAATTACTCTTTTTGATATTTAAGCACATTTTCTGTATCCATGGACTGGCCAAAACTTTTGTTCAATTGATAATGCAGATCCAATGTGTTTTAAATTTTATTTTATTGATCAATCTCCAAAAAAAATTTCAAAAAAAGAAAAGCCTGCCATCGAACTCAATCATTGTCTTTTTTTCCAGCTTTTGAAACTGAGCATTCACAAATCCAACCCTACACTAGATCATCCATATTCCTTATGACATATCTTTTGTTTCCTTAGATTAGTGAAATAGAATTTTTTTGGTCGACATGTTCTTCTCGTAATAAAATTACAAAAGCTATATTTGCAATATTTTTCACTCTGAAAAAAGACAAAACATTTTTTTTTTAAACAGTTTGAGAAAATAACACGTCATCAGAGAATTAACAAAGTTTTTGAAGTAGTTGAGGAATGTTCAATATTAGAAATATAGAAACAAAAAGTCAACATCACTTTTACAAAAAAATACGAGTACACAACTGTAACATTTACTTCGACTTTATCTACGAGGGGATTGAGCAAGTTGGATGCAATTTGACTAAAGATGCATCTCAAATCATAGCTTATACTAGTTATAATTATATATGACCAATCCTTTTCTTGTCTCTTCAAGTTGTTTAGATTATCAAATAAAAGGTAAGAGAATGTGATGCTAGTAACCATTATTTAAAAACAAGATCTGGTCCTGACATTGTTTTGAATCATCAAACTTCAGGACACAAACCAAGATCTCTGCTACAGGAACAAACCCTTTTCCTCCATGTTCAGGTTTTGAGCTTCTACAGAGTTTTAAGTCCTTTGGAGAATAATGTCACCATTTATCAAATTCTTTCTCTTTCTCTATGATTCTCTCCAACCTTCCTCTTGGTTTCTGGTAAATCATATCTCGTTTTCTCTGTTTTACTTACTTTTGATTCTTATTTTCACATTATATAATATCTTTTTTTTTTTTTGGGTTTTGTGGTTTTTAAGGTCCAAAGACACAACTTAGCAGCAGCATCAGATACAAATGAGGTTGTTAGAAGTGGCATAATTGGAGAAGTTGTATACATTTGGAAGCAGACAAGAATCTTTATCTTTATACCAATCTTGAAATTCTTAGTGACATTATGTTTGGTCATGTCATTTTTGTTGTTCATAGAAAGAGTTTATATGAGCATAGTTGTAGTGATTGTGAAATTACTTAGAAGAACACCTGAGAAAGTACACAAATGGGAAGCTTTAAAAGATGATGATCTTGAGCTAGCCAACACAAACTATCCAATGGTTCTCATTCAGATCCCAATGTACAATGAAAAAGAGGTAATTACCAGTAATTTCTTATTAACCATATAAATTATTTTAATATGCTCTTGATGAAGGAAACATATTCTTGTTGTCACAGGTTTGTCAGTTATCTATAGGAGCAGCATGTAGGCTATCTTGGCCGTTGGATCGAATGATAGTTCAAGTTCTTGATGATTCCACAGATCCAGCTAGTAAGGTCCTTTGTTCAATTTTCTTTCTTCCAAAAATCTTTGGTTTATATAGAAATTTGATTACACTTAAATTTATCATAGTTTTGATATATGAAATGATTTGGAAAAGACAGGATTTGGTGAATGCGGAATGCGATAAATGGGCGAGAAAAGGTATAAACATAATGTCAGAGATTCGAGACAACAGAGTTGGATACAAAGCAGGAGCATTGAAGGCTGGAATGATGCACAACTATGTGAAACAATGCGAATTTGTCGCCATTTTTGATGCTGATTTTCAGCCTGATTCTGACTTTCTTGAACGAACCATTCCTTTTCTTATTCACAACCATGAAATCTCTCTCGTTCAATGCCGTTGGAAGTTTGGTAAATCATCAAATCTTTTGGAAACTTAATAGTTATTATGTTAAGTCAAATTGGATTCTAATGGAGGGAATGCTTTACTTGTAGTGAATGCAAACGAATGCTTAATGACAAGAATGCAAGAGATGTCACTAAACTATCATTTCTTGGCTGAGCAAGAATCTGGATCATCAATCCATTCTTTCTTTGGATTCAATGGAACCGCAGGTGTTTGGAGAATCTCAGCTTTAAACGAAGCTGGTGGATGGAAAGATCGAACAACCGTAGAAGACATGGATTTAGCTGTAAGAGCTTGCCTTCATGGATGGAAATTTGTCTATGTCCATAACGTCGAGGTACTTCTAAAAACCTTTTAAACTCAAACATTAAATAAAAACTATAGACTAAAGATTATATTAAAGACATTATGTTCTACATTCAGGTGAAAAATGAATTGCCAAGTACATTCAAAGCATACAGGTTTCAGCAACATAGATGGTCTTGTGGACCAGCTAATCTATGGAGGAAGATGACAATGGAGATTCTACAGAACAAGAAAGTGTCGGCGTGGAAGAAATTGTATCTCATATACAATTTCTTCTTCATAAGGAAGATTGTTGTACACATCTTCACATTTGTCTTCTACTGTCTGATTTTACCAACAACTGTGCTATTCCCTGAGCTCCAAGTTCCTAAATGGGCTACTGTTTATTTTCCTACTACAATCACTCTCCTTAACGCAATCGCTACACCTCGGTAATTAACATCTCTACTCTCTCTATACTCCAAACAAACTCTGTTTTCTCATTTTCGAATTATCATAAAAAAGTTTGATATTGTCAAGTGCAGATCACTCCATCTTCTTGTATTTTGGATCTTATTCGAGAATGTAATGTCTATGCATCGCACGAAGGCGACATTCATCGGGTTACTCGAGGCAGGACGGGTTAACGAATGGGTTGTTACTGAAAAATTAGGTGACACTCTCAAATCTAAGTTGATAGCTAAAGCTAAAACTAAGCTTTATACAAGATTTGGACAAAGGTACTAACTACACATATTTACAATTAATTAACCGTCAAGCATTTTGAATGTTGCAGCTAATTTTTGGTTTAACATTTGCAGAATCAATTGGAGAGAACTCGTTGTTGGGCTATATATATTCTTCTGTGGATGCTATGATTTCGCCTATAGAGGATCATACTTCTATGTATATCTGTTTTTACAGTCTTGTGCATTTTTTGTTGCTGGAGTTGGTTATATTGGAACTTTTGTTCCAACTGTTTAGAACAGACTTTTGTATTTCAGAACAAATTAATGTTTTGCTTTTTGATTAGAGAGACCAATTAGGAATTGGATCATGGTTGAACAAAGTTAACTCTTACAATTTCCATACTTAAATGTTAATTTTTATGTTGTTATGATCTTTGAACAAAAAAAAAAATATATTGTTATGAATCTTATGATCTAAAATGAAGATCTCATTAATCATAATTCATACGTAACATTTTATGGTTTGTAATATTGTCTGCCCATTGTGTTCTAGAAAAAAAGTTATTGGGAGAATTATGCAAAAAGAAGTCAACATCAATGAATAAAATGACGTGGCGGTTTCGGATTGGTCAGATGCCATCCACGGCCAATGACCCATGACGCATGTAAACCGCGTAAGCTCAAGCCCCTCCACGAAAACATTCTACACCCGGTCTTCGATGGGTATTTTGGTAATTCTAATGTTATTTTACTGAATTGACGTTTTCATCCTTTGCCTCTATAAAGATCTTCTCCGTTTTTTGCAATTACGCCGTCGCGCATTTAGCGTTGCTTTCAAGCTCTCTGTCTCTCTCTCTCTCTTTCAAATTCTGTTCGTCTCTCTCGCGATCTCAGATAGCTCCGAAACTTTCACGCAGAGGTACGCTTGATCGAGATCTGAGCTAATACATTCTCAATTTTACATTTTCGAATACATTTGCAGATTTGTTCATTGTGTTCTTAGTTTGCATTCCCGTTTTGTGATTTGATGGTTTGGATTTGTATATCTTGCTTCGATTTAGGTTTACGATGACGTGAATCTTTGGATGATTTCGATTGTTTTGGTTGAAAATTATGATCCGATCTGTAACTGCATCGTCTAAGTCTGGATCTATGAAAATGATCTTCGATTTCATCTCTTATCGTTGTAATTGCTTCTTATAGATTCCGAATTCTGAACGATCTATAAGAATAAAAACATTTAGGTTTTGAAATCTGTTTGGATCTGCCTTAGCTAATCTAATTGTGGTTATGTTTAGTGATCTCTGTGTACTTTCGTAATTTCTAATGCATTGATACGATACTATGTTTCTGTGTGTTGTTGGTGTTAGCCAGTGAAGCAAGATGGGTTTGTCATTCGCCAAGCTTTTTAGCCGGCTTTTCGCCAAGAAGGAAATGAGGATTCTGATGGTTGGTCTTGATGCGGCTGGTAAGACCACCATTTTGTACAAGCTCAAGCTCGGAGAGATTGTTACCACCATTCCCACTATTGGTAAGTTTTAACATCATTTCATAATTCACTTTTTAGAAAAGCTTAGTTCCAACATTCATATGATTTTGATTAAACTACAAATTGTGGACAGGGTTCAATGTGGAAACTGTGGAGTACAAGAACATCAGTTTCACAGTGTGGGATGTCGGGGGTCAAGACAAGGTATATGATTACCCAACTTTTAAAGCATTAAGAAGTGCTTTTTTGCATCACAACCTGTGGATCTTTTGCCTACTGTGTTTTGGTATTATTGATGATGAATTGACATGGCATAATAAAACTTGAACTTTTTGTCAGATCCGTCCCTTGTGGAGACACTACTTCCAGAACACTCAAGGTCTTATCTTTGTGGTGGACAGCAATGACAGAGACCGTGTTGTTGAGGCCAGGGATGAATTGCACAGGATGCTGAATGAGGTTCGTTTCCAGTAATATCTGCTTATTGTACTGAATTCATTTAATAAAAGATGATTACCGCGTTTCTCTATTGTAGTAAGATCTCGTGCAAGTAAACTTACCAAACACTTGTTGGGTTTTTACAGGATGAGCTGCGTGATGCAGTTCTGCTCGTGTTTGCTAACAAACAGGATCTTCCAAATGCCATGAACGCAGCTGAAATCACTGATAAGCTTGGTCTCCACTCTCTCCGTCAGCGTCACTGGTAAGTTTAAACATACAATCTTCCTTAATCCCAGTTTCCCTCATTTTGACTTGTTCCCTTGTGTAGAACGATTCGAGTGATATAATTCCAAATATTTATAAACACTCTGATTGAGTTATATCTATGAAAATCTCTCCAGGTACATCCAGAGCACATGTGCCACTTCAGGCGAGGGGCTTTACGAAGGTCTTGACTGGTTGTCCAACAACATTGCCGGCAAGGTAAAAATGTCACAAATTGCAATTTTTTTTGGCTAATTATATTCACGCAAATTGTAATTGTCTTCTTGTTGCTGATTGTGCAGGCGTAGAGGAAAAAGTTCGTGGTCGAGTTTTGATTTGCTGAGCAAATCTGGATGCAGGGGCAAACATTATCTGAATTTTTTTTTACCCGGTTTTTCTTATTGTTCTGTTCTTTTTTTTTTTTTGGATATGTGGATGCATTTTGTGATTGTTGTTCTGATTGCGTAAGGATGGGTCTTTGTACGTAGAACGTAGAAACTACCTTTTATATAGTTTTGGTAAAACTGTAATCGAAGATTTAATCTACTGCTTTCGTGGTTTTTTTTGTTTCGTCACATTTCACTTTTGCACATTTATTCATAAGTTGAGCTGTGGTTTCGTTGATAATAGACAGCATAAGATCCTTCATATGTTATCGAGACCTTCAGTTGCTAAACGGAAACTTGATTAAATCCAACAAAACTGGATTTGGTATGAGAATCAAAACACTAGAAAGAAAGCTGAAGAACATATCATGGCATGTTTTTATATATATATAAAGGTAATCCTAGCATGTTGGAATTTGCATGTTCATAACTTGATACTATGTCTGGAGAGAGAATAGAAGTAAATATATTATTTAGAAGCCGTATGAATCGGGGTAGAGTATTTTTAGATGATTGGATGGGATAACAGATCGGTTATAGAGACGATTTTATTGAAAAAGACCCATGCAGAATGCAGTGCACGTCCAAACATTTTAAGCAAAATTTGTATTTTTTTAAACACTTAAATTTCAACATTTGTGTCTGTCATTTCTTTACTTAAATATTGATAAAGAATTTGGCTATTCTAAAAATATTGATATCTAGGCATTTTAAAATGAATTTTAGTAAAAATGAATTAAGTACAATATGCATTTTAAACATTGATAGCTAGTAAAAATTTTGAGGGGGAGGGGGTGTATAGAGTGGTGAATTTGAAAGTATTTGAATTTTAATGAGTTTCAAGATAATTTTGATGAATTTTAGTGAATTCAAAAATTTTTTATTAATTTATTTTTTGAAATTTTACGTAAAATCATGAGATTTGAATCTTACTATTTATATAGTAGAATTGACTATATATTTTCAAATAACTATTCTAATAATACTTGGTTTTAAAAGACTTTTTATGATTCATGTTTAAATTACATAGATTTGCCATTTTAATATAGCGAATTCCTCTTAGAGCTAAGTTGACTGTATGTTTTCAAACCACTATTCCAATAACACTTAATTTCATAAGATTTTTAAAATTTCATGTTTGAATAACATAGGATCTACCATTTTAGTATAACAAATTCCTCATTCAATACATCCCAAGTGTACAAGATTTGGTAAAAATATTGATCTTAGTAAAAATGGATTCAGTGTAAAATATCAATATTCCTGAATATAAATCTTTATTGAATACAATGAATATCAATGTTTTACTAATATTCATTCGATTTAGTTTTTTTTTTTTTTTTTTTTTTTTTTTTTTGTGTGGCACCATTCATTGGATTTAACTGTTTTCCAAAATAATATCATTTCTATAAACAAAAAACAGCCAATTTTGGATGTACATTTTTCGAAGTCTTCGTATATAAATACTAGTCTTCTTTTATATACACATATTCATCAATATACACATAAGTAGATATCGAAAATATGAATTTCTCTTTACTTTTTACAACGCTATTGGCATTGTCTTCTCTTTGCTTGTTTTTTTATTGGTGATGCTCAACAATTTTCAGGAAATGCAACAGTTTCAGCACTTTTCGCTTTCGGAGATTCGATACTCGATACCGGCAATAACAACAATCTCAATACTCTTTCCAAAAAATGCAATTTTTTTCCATATGGTAGAAATTTTAAAGGTGGAATACCTACCGGAAGATTTGGAAATGGAAGAGTTTTCTCGGATATTATTGGTATATATGTTAATATATATATATATATATATATATATATATATTATTAACATCTACTATTTTGTTGATATAGCTAGATACAAACTATACATAAGGTTTCATTTTCAATGATAATTCATGACCTTACTAATGTTTTTATTTCATCAATATTATTATTTGATAGTAGTCTTTTTGTGCAGCCGAAGGTTTAGGTTTAGGTTTAAAAGAACTCTACCAGCTTACCACAATCCTTCCCTTTCGAACAATGATCTTCCGACCGGTGTTTGTTTCGCATCCGGTGGATCCGGACTCGATGAACGCAGAGCCAGCTTACAAGTAAAATTTAATTATTTTTGCTTAGAGTTAATTACTTTACATGCCATTAATTCTTATTATCTTATATTTTAAAAAATGTTCTACTTCTGGGTGATTATATAGGGAGTTATATGGGTACCTGATCAGGTGAAAGACTTCAAAGAATATATCACTAAACTAAACAACGTCGTAAGAAGCGAAACAAAAACAAACGAGATTATACCAAACGCTGTTTAATTAATCTCAGCTGGAAATAATGATCTTGCCATTACCTATTCGACTGAAAGGACAGTATACACTATTTCAGCCTACACTGAGCTTATGGTCACTTGGACTGAAAATATTTTAAAGGTACAAAGTTAATACTTTCAGGATTAAACATAATTGTGTGGTTAATGTTTTTCCGCAATCTAATATATATATATATATATTGTTACTTGAAGAGTCTATATGATATGGGTGCGAGAAAATTTGCGGTTCTTGGAACACTACCGTTAGGTTGCTTGCCAGGAGCAAGACACACAGTTGGAAATTTATTGAATATATGTTTAGTTTCTGTAAATCAAGATGCTGCTTTATTCAACCAAAAGTTA
>CM051365.1:14345662-14395662 GCA_028015245.1 Cardamine occulta | reverse complement strand
TCTGCGAAACTTAAGAATCTTCCAACAACTTTTCCCGGTGCCAAGTTTGTCTACGTAGACATGTATAATCCTCTTCTTAATCTCATTAACAATCCTCAAGCTTCAGGTAACGACATGACTCAAAAAAAATAAAATTAATATATCTGTTACTTCTAATCATATTTCATATTTATTCTTCTTCGTTGGTGGCTCTTAATTAGGGTTTATTGATGTGGCTGATGGATGTTGTTGTATGCCGACATCGCCGGTACCGTGCCCGGATGCATCTCGTTACGTGTTTTGGGACTTTGGTCACCCGAGCGAGAAGTCATATAAAATGATTGCACCAAATATTATAGAAGAACTCAAGACAAAACCCGCATGAACGATTTCTCCATGTTTTGAACTACGTTAAAAATGAATTTACACAATGTTCTATTTTTGTAACTTCGTTCTAAATATATCACGTATAAAATGATTTTGTTCTGACGCAACAAACATGTTCAACTCTAAACAGATGAAATTATAGACACAGTCATCTGCTAGTATGTATTCTATTTCCGGCTAATCCAGCAAAAGAACAATCCAATCTGCTAACTTTCCAATTTTAATATATACACAACGATACAAGGGACAACACAAATCATAAAACTCCAAAGACAATGAAGCAGTTCACACCACTAAATACAGAATCTACTACATCATTTAAGAATGGAGAACGATGATACACAATTGATGCTAAGGGTAATACAATTTTTTTTTTTTTTCAGAACTACTTCTTAATCATATCATGGTACACAATTTTTTTGTAATCGGTAAAGCATACACATATTGAGATAAATAAAGTGACTTTGAATATTAGTGTTCTGTTATTCGGATTTATAATAAAGTGATTTTATAACACTATTTACCAAAACGGTATAACACTATTTCAAACACCTCGGATCATGGCACCGTTATCTTGAAGATCTTCTATTAGATCCTTGGTGGTCTTGATGGTGATCCTACTTATGTACCAAGAAAGAGGCGGCAGATTTAAAAGAGAAGAGGCTGAAAGGTTTGGTTCATTGTCACCTTCGACGCAATCCTTCCTTGTCCACCGCTACATTTTTGGTATTCTTCTCGACTCTTGGGCTTCATGTGCTTGCACAAACGTTCTGAATCTACAAATATTGGCTCCACTTGCCAACTACCCTCGAAATCTTTCATGAACTTCATTTTCTTTTTCATATATACTGCCTGACGATAATAAGCTAGAGATTAATTTTTCCAAGACTGAACAAAAAGATTTGATTCTCGTGAGAGATAAAGAGGAGTTTCTTACAGAAAGATTTTTACGGTTTTCGACGAAAATTAGAGTTATTGGGATAGTTCCAGACCATGAAAAAAAGCTCCAGGCCACAGTTTTCTCCGACTCCACCATCTGCCTCGTTCCATTATCCGTCAACACTTTTCTTGATACGTTTTCCTTCGGAAAGACAAAAAATCACACTCCCAAAGATTGTTTCATAATACTCATTTGAAACATACAATAATAAGAAAAATAAAGAAAAACAAACCAGAAGTTCGTGGCGCGCTTTGATAATTCTGGAGTATGATTGGTTGTCTGGATTTGTTAAGACATCATAGGCTGCTTGAGGAGGCAATCCCAATGTAAATTCTATGTTCATATGGCAAAGACCATTTTCTGTTTCCACCTTCAAACATAAGAAATATATATGTAAGAAAAATTTGGGATTGTTTAATTCTAGCCATTCCTTTATAGGCAAATTAAATAAGCAAAGTCTAAAATTATTTTTTAGCTGATTTGGTCTTACCTTGACCTTAGCTGGTTCATCATGCCACTGTTCCTTCTTATTTTCAACTCTCCATAGTTCTAACTGCTCCTTCATCATCTCATCATCTCTTTCTTCGTGAGAATTGATCTCTGACATTGACTTAGATTTACATTTTCAGATCTCTTGGACTCAGCCTGTAACAACAAATTAGAAACCATTATCTATTTTCTATTAATAACCAATATTGTATTCTAGTTTATATTGATTTGACTTGTTGGGTTCTCTAATTGATGGAAATGAAACTAACCTGTGGAGACTGTTATGTGTTCTGATTGATCCAACAACCAAATCCAGGAACTTTACCCATTCTCTCTCTGAAACTTTAGTCCACAAAGAGAAAATAACGATCAAAATAGAATGTCCGAGGAGTTGACTTACGAGGAAAGAAAGTCAACGGTACAATATAAGGTTTCAGGGACCTTACATAAAAATATGGATTTTGATTTAGACAAATATAGTAAGAAATTGAAAGAATAAGTGAAGGTGGAGTGTAGGATACGTTTACTTAGGGCGAAAGAGACACTGGGAAGCTCAATTCTCGTGACTTCTTTCTTGACGTACAAGCGAGAGCTACCATGAGGAATGTTAATGGGCTTACAAAGCCCATTAGGATTAATGATTATACAACCTGTAAGAGGATGGCATGACAAATCTTGTTCCAATCCCTCCACAAAATTCTTTGATATTTTTTGTAAAGATTGTATTTGAAAATGTTTATCTAACGTTTGCGGCTAGAATTAGAAATGTTTTTCTTCATTAACGAAAAATATAAAGAAGTAAAGCTAATCAAAATCAAAAGGCGACCCATTTTGTACAAACACAAGAAACATTCAACTATTTAAAGAGGCACAATTTAGTGGGAAACAAAAATGGCATGAAAGAACACAAAAATGTGCTTTACGCTAATCCCTATGTTGTTTAAAGTTTAAACTTTAAACCATTTCCTCTCATGGAGCCCCACAACATTAGACTCCTTTATCCATTTACTCTTGTCATTTGAAAAATTAATATACAATTTTTTGGGGTTAAATATTTATATTCGGTTGTTATGTTATTCAATTCGCATATTATGTATATCTCGCACTAATCAGTACAATCACCAATCAACATCTACACTCCGAAAAATACACACGAATATATGCACATTTGTTCAACATAAAGTGATTACGGCATTGAAACGGGGCTTAGTCCATTTAAAGTCTATCTATATCATTGTCCTTCTTTCATAAAATTTTAAATATATATTAATTCGGTTTTGGCATTCAATTTCAAATTTATATCACTCACCAATCAACAATCACCTTTGTTCAACATATAAAGTGAGTATGTATATTATTTTCCTTCTTCATATAAAAATTGGAATGTATTTTGTGTAAAATAGTGAGTAATGACTAATGAGAATATAGAGGAGTCAATGATTGGTAAAGCCCACTCCATAAATCTTTTTAATTTTCTTGGGAAAGATTAAATTGTACCAAACCCTACTTTATCTCCTCGCAAAGAAAACAAATTTGTTCCAAAGTGCATCTCTCTCCATGCACTTACACATCACAAAGAATATCTTTAATGGTATTTCTTTATAAAAAGAAAAGAAAGAAAAACAACAAAGAATGTTCTCTCAATTAAAAACTTTGGTTTCTGACCCATTAGTCTTATTCCTTTCATTACCTGTCACTTTTGTATGATACATATCAATTAGAAACTTTTATATTAAACCACAAATGCTAATTACATTACCCCTATATCACATGGAACGAAGCATATTCACATTTCTTGTTCCACAAGTACCTTCTTAATAACCCGCCTTAGTCTCTACTCAAGGAACTCCAAATAAAATCTTGCTCAACATCTCACAACTCCAACATCTTCTTATAAAACTTCTTCATTTATCTCTAAGAACCGAACCAAAACCAAAACCTAGGAGAGAAAATGGGAGATCAAGGAGTTCAACAGATGCAACAGCCTATTGTTGTGTATCCAAACACATACACTAAACAATATCCAGACCCATCTTCTTCTTCAAAACCGTCTTCTTCCTCCAGCTCAAGCGGAAACTTTGGGACGGTGTTTATAGTCCTAGCCGTGATCCTTGTCTTGTCAGCTCTGGCTTGTGTCTTTGGGAGGCTATGTAACCGTGGAAGCCGTGTGGCTAAGCAGCAGCATAGTAAGCATCCAAAGCATGAAAAAGCTTCGTCTAAGAAGAGCCGTGAGATTCGGCCAGTGGAGCGTGAGCCAAGAGAGAGAGGTGATATGGAGTTTGGATTTGATATGAAACGGCCTGAGCCAATTGAGAAACCCTCTGGAAGAGACGGAGAGGACATTGAATTTGGATTTGATAACAAGAGAGGAGAAAGAAGCGGAGGCGGAGGAGGACCACCTCCACCTAGTATTAAACATGCAGTGAGGTTCAAGTTACCGGAAAAGGAAGACCACCATGGTAAAGGAGAAATCAGATATGGAGGTCCTGAGTTCGATTTCCGACCAGGTCACTAATGATCTTAATTCGTCTAAGAACAAATTAACCACTTTATGTTTATGTCTTAATTTCTTCCTTTCTTTTATATTTTTTTTTCCTTGTATGGTTTAATTTGTTCTCCTCTTATGGGTATGAAACTTAGAGCTGAAGCTATCAAACTTCTTATAGTCTCTTGGTGTGGAGTTGATATTCTGATATATATATATATATATATATATATGTACTAAATAATATATGTAGAGTTTTCTAAGCAAAATCTGTAAGAATCTTGGTAAAAGAATCAACAAATTTATGAAGAACGTTTTTATCATAATACAGAGTTCTTCACTATCTTCCTCACTCAAACAAAATAACTCTTCCGCAACTTTTCTGAGTTCTATTTTTTTCTTGAGGGAATTAGACATTAGAGGATAAAAACTAAAGGCACCTACCAAGAAATGCATCTCATACAGTATACAAAAAGAATGGCTTTACAGAGGTCAAGAAAGAGGCAGAGGTATATGTTACTTTCACCTATTTTTATAATCAGAACCGTCGGTTATTGAAAGGTCGAGTCTCAGATTCATTCCCTGAGAAATCAGAAGAGCTTTTGACAGAGTAATCTCCACTGTGCATTCCTGTCTCTGAGTTGTTATCAAAACCAAACGCCATTTTTCTGAACTTCATAATGTCTTGGTTGTATTGCCCTGAATCATAAGTTGTGCTTTGCCCAACTTTGATTCCATTGCTAATATCTCCTAAGTCTTCGTCGCAGTCCAGTGCTCTCACAACCTTAGTTGACCAATGAGGTAAGTTTTCAGATATGATGAAATTAGAATCAAGAACTGCATAGAGCAATCACTTGTTGCTATATATGTGAGCTTTGGACTTTTGGTTAGTCAGAATTTACCTGAACCATGCGTGGACGTTTTGGACCAGAATGTCTAACACATGCAGCAGCTGTCTCGATCATTCTGAAGACTTCATGCTCTACATAACGCTCTTCGAGCCGTCTATCAATCAATTCGCTAAAATCTCCGGTCTCAATGGCTTTAAGAAGCAGCGGGCGTGCCTGTGAGTTCATGTATAAGTACTGCGAAAATCTTTTACTGTAATGTATGAAGATTGTTTTTTTACCCATTCAACTAAACTCTCTTCTCCTAGAGGCTGACTCTGATCAACTGGTTTCCGTCCAGTTACAAGCTCTAAGAGAACCACGCCGAACGAGAAAACATCAGATCTATCAGTCAGTTTTCCACTAGAGGCATATTCCGGCGCTAGGTACCTGAACACAACACATATTAGTCTTGAATCTTATCCAGTGGTACTAGGAAAAGTATTATCTGACGCTAGAGAAAGAAACTTGTATTCAATCATGGGATCAACAAGGTCCATTTTGGGAGTAGAGTTTGTGAAGACTGTTTGCTTACCCGAAGGTTCCCATAACGCGAGTTGATACGTGAGTTTGTGTTGTATCGTTGAGTCTAGCAAGTCCAAAATCAGCAACCTAAACACCCCCAAAAACAACAAACAAAAAACCAAGAACATGTCTCATCAACTAATTACAGAGTCACAGAATGGAGTTAAAGTATAGGGTTTTTTCATTATTACCTGAGCTTCATATTCATCATCCAGAAGAATGTTAGCTGACTTTATGTCCCTGTGAATGATTTTTGGATGACCTGTAAAAGAAAACAAGGATGTGATTCTTGCTTATGTTATGAAGTATATGAACTATGAAGTGCTTAACCAAAACACACAAAAAAAAAAGATGTGAAGGCTGTGATTTTGTTTGTGTTTGAACTATTAGCGGTTTCTTTAACATATGGATGAGGAATCACTTACAGTCTTCATGCAGATACGCCAACCCTTTGGCTGATCCTATAGCAATCCGAACTCTCTTAGACCACTCTAAAACCGGCAATCCCTTTCCTATCGAGATAAAACACCATGAACTAAGTCAGCCTAACACATAAAGCTAACAAGTCTTATCTAGAACGAGAATGGTAAAAGCAACTCACCATGCAAATGATGCTCCAACGTTTGATTCGAAACAAACTCATAGATAAGCAATCTATGCGGTTCAGAAATGCAGTAACAAACCAAAGAGACCAAATGGCGATGATGAACACGGCTAATGATCTCAACCTCTGCCTTAAATTGACGATCACCTTGTCCACTTCCAGCTTTAAGCTGCTTAACTGCAACAACTTTACCATCTTGTAATGTACCTTTATAAACACATCCAAATCCTCCTTCTCCAAGAATGTTATGGTGAGCAAAGCCTTGTGTTATGTTTGCGAGCTCTTCGTAACTGAAAGGAGTCTGGCCAGTTCCAAGGATAGCAGAGTCAAAGGCGCCACTGGATTGCATTCGATGATGAGGATAACCTGTTTGGCTCCCAAAGCTGTTTCCCATAGCTGAATGTTGTTGTTGCTGTGAGTTATCCATTGAACCACCAGGACCAGAGGAGTATCCTTTATTAGGATCTTGACCGTATAAGAATCCATCTAACATCAAAAGCAAAGAAATTAAACACAATGTTGATAAAAAGCAAAGCACAGAGATGAATCAAAGAGCTAAAGGTAAGATTTTTAACCTGATTTTACAGAAAAATTAGGGTGTGGCAAGTATTGTGAGTGACCATAGCTATCAATGTTCTTCTTTTTCTTTCTTCTCACTAAGAACACAACGGCTATAAGCGCCATTATCGCGAAACCGGCTACAGCCATACCGACTACAGTCTTCCCTTGATAGCCATTGCTATCTCCATTGCTTTGGTTTGATGAAGGTGTTCCTTTGCTAGGAACTGTAAGAGATGGAGATGCAACAGGTCCACCGGAAGCAGTCTTGGGTGGTGCTGTATTGAATGGAGTCGGCGGCGCGTTGGGATTAACCGGAGGAGAATTGACTGGTCCTAATGGTTGAATTGGAGGAGAATTGTTAGAGTCTAACGGTGGAGCTGGAGGTGAATTGGTAGGATCTGATGGTGGAGTTGGAGGAGACGGTGGTGATTCCGGTTTTGTGGGTGAAGATGATGATGGAGGAGGTGATTGAACGTTAGGAGATGAAGGAGGAGAGTTGTTATTGGATTCATTAGGTGGAGCTGGTGGTGTTTCTGAATCCGTTGGTGAAGGAGGAGAAGGAGTGTTGTCTGATGTTGGTGGTGGCGGAGAAGGAGTTGTTGAGTCAGACGGTGGAGATTCGGAAGCTGGAGGTGGATTCGCCGTTATTGGAGGTAGAATTGAAGGTAGCGGAGGAAGCTGTGAATCTGGAGGAGGAGGCGATGGTTCTGACGGCGGTGGCGGTGATGAGTCAGCTGGTGGACTAGGAGGAGAATCCTCAGCAGGTGGAGGAGTAGAATTTCCGGATGAAGTTTCCGGTGGAGGAGCAGAATCAGCTGGTGGTGAAGAGCTCGGCGATTCGCCTGAGTCTGACATTTTTTGTTAATTTCTTCAACACTCAAAACTGATCAATAAACCCAGAAATTTCCAGATTTTGTTAAAAGATTATCTCAATTCACTGAAGAACACAATTATCTCAAGTCTCTCTTCTCCAAAACTTCCTACTTATTTCCGAGAAACAATTGAATTGAATAATTATCAAACCAAACAAAAATAATATTTAATTTTCTCCTCAAAAACGGGGAAAAAAAAACAAACTAAAGTTTATAAACCCAGGACCTTGAAATCAAGTGGAGAGAGAGGAGAAAATGCTTAAGACGTTAATGGAGGGAGAACCTCTCTATGTCTCTCTCTCTCTCTCTCCCCTTCACTTTCTTTTCCCAGAAAAAAAAAATAGGAAAAGAAAATTTTGAAGGAATCTAACAAATCGCATTGATCAATTTTTAGTGATGATAAGTCGAAGGCACGTCTCTGTGTTTTTTTTCTTTTTCCATTGCGTTGTTTCTTTTGTGATGTCAATCCATGATTCCCGGGTTACCGCGCAAATTAAACGAAATTTTAAAGGTGTTATCGGACTCTTTTCGACCCGACCCAGTAACTAGTTGAGGTTTCTAGCACCACGACGACGGAAGAACCGAAGAAGAGTGAGGTACATCTTTAGCGAGCCTTTTAATTTGTGAATGTATATGGGCCATATACGTTATTGAAGCCCATGTTTAATGATTCATTTTGATGAAATTGGCCTATCTTAGTTGAAATAATTCGTTTTTAACATCTTAGATTATTTAGTGCTATGTATTTTGCAATTGGTGTAAGTCATTAACTTTATTGCTCATCGTCAAAAACAACGTTCGCTACTTTATTATTTTATTTTATTAAATTTCTGATACACCATCCTAATTTTAAGAAACAGAGTTTTTAGTGTTGTTATATCAATATAAAATATTCTCATTCTAGATATTTTTCTATCAAATAAGTAAAACCAAACTTGGCCAACTGAGCAAGACACTGTTTTAAAAGGAAAATCTACTATTTTTGCCAAAATTTATTACCTATATGGCTAATATCAATCTTATCTCTAAAACTCAATCATTAAAAGTCAATCTTTACATATAGCAACTAGTCAACTCAAGCAAAATCAGGATTCAGCCAAGATTTCAAAAAAATTGTTTCTTCAAAGACTTTTAATTTAGGATTTAAAACTAATCTACCCGAAAATGTTTTCTTTTAAGACGAGAACAAAATGACGTCACTAAAGATGATAACAATTGCCTAATGAAGCAAGTAACGTTAATCTAGTAAAGGGGTAATATAGTCATTATGCACATCGGGATTGTGAAGAGAGGAAAACAAATTCTTGTCGTGCAAGCAGAAAGTAACGGCACCGCTAAAAAAAACCGTTTATCTCAGACGACGACTCTGATAAAACTTTAACCACTTCTTCTACATTCTTCATTTTCCCCCCTTTTCCCAAGAAAACTTCTCTCATTTTTTTCTTTTTCTTTTTCTCTTTTTCACATTTTTTCGCACTTTTTTTTTTGCTCTCTACTCTGTTCTTCCTTGGTAATGGCGGCGCAGGTCGAAATTGAGGACCAAGCGTCCGTCACTAAACTTGATAATGGCGAAATCTTCGATTCACTTTCCGACGATGCAGATTCCTCGGTTTCACGCTCTAGATCTGCTTCCAACACCGACTCAGTGATTCTTCTCCGTGAAGGAAACGCCGAGCACGACCTTATTAAGACGTGTTTACTCTCCGGATTAGGTACTGTTTCTAGCGACACTATGATCGTGACGATTCGTAAAAACTCATCGGAAGGAATCACGACGAGAGCGAAGTATCTTTCGTTTAGGATTTTTACTGAAGCAATGGCGAGGAAACAAGGGGGTGATGCTAATGTGAAATACGGTTGGTACGCTGGCTCTAAAGAAGAGATCGAAGGTATTATCTCTTACGGATTCAGCAATCGTGAGGTTGGGAAGTTCGAGAACGACGCTGGCTCTTACGGAATCGGAATCCATTTGGTTCCTTCTAAGTGCTCTCTTCTTGCGTAAGTCCAATTTTCACTAAGTTCTGCGTGATTTTGGGCTAATTTAGTCGGATTTTAGTTGTGAACATGATCGGTGAACTCGTGCATGAGAAGAAGAGTTGATTTGATTTGAATCCTTGGTGTTGAATTTGATTTTGATATACACAAGTTTATATTGGGGAAGATTAAATTGGAAATGTATGTTGATGTAATTGAAAATGTTTTTGCAGAGCTTCATCTACAGAGCCAGATGAAGAAGGTTTAAGGCATCTTCTCTTATGCCGTTTAATCTTGGGGAAGCCTGAGATAATAATCTCTGGTTCTAAACAATCGTATCCGAGCTCGATTGAATTTGATTCTGGTGTGGATGATCTCCAAAATCCTCGAAAGTATGTCGTATGGAGCTGTGACATGAATTCGTATATTCTCCCGAGCTATATCGTTAGTTTTAGGTCTCCAAGTCTCAGAGGTATGAACAGTTTCTTTCTTCAATGTCTATTGTATTGTGATTCATAATGCTAATTGGTGTATATTGTTTCAGTAAGTAGAGGTGGTTTTGCTGCAAGACCAAGCTCGCCATGGGTTAGTTTTGCCGCCCTCATGTCACTGCTGTCCAAATCCATGGAACCTTCAAGAATGAACTTGATCATCAGAAATTACGACGATTTTCGGGTATAGATTTCATTTCATTCCAATAGCTTATTGTATGTTTCTTATATTGTAAACTCAAATACTTAGATCCAATGTGGGTTTATTGCAGAAACGAAAGATCAAGAGAGACCAATTGATTAGGAAGATGAGAGAAGTTGCTGGAGATAATCTTTTGGCTGAAATTATCAAGAATCACAGAGACAAAACACACGGTCAAGAATTAAAAAAAGGGTAAGCAAAGTCTATTATTCTCAGCTAATCAAATTAATGAAAAGTGAAAGTTCTTATTCTTTCTTATTGAGCAAGGATTGTTTTATTTTTTTAGGGTATATATGAAAAGTGATATTTTTTTTCTTGTCAAAGTCCACATCCAGCTTATATAACTTTATACGTGTGTTGATTGTTGATCCAACTCATCAATGTTTGAGACCATTCGATTGCTTTCATTAAACTTGTAGAAATTAAGAAATGTCTTTTCCTTGTAGAATATTATAGCATTGACCTTTTTTTTTTTTTTTTTTCTATTCCTTGCAGAGAAGTTTCATACGTGTGACAGATGACAAGAAAAAATCAACAGAAGAACACACACATTTTAGACGTACATAAGACAGCTCAATCAAATGAGGAAGGAACTTATTATATGAGAGTTTTAAAGCATTTTTTTTTTACTATTGGATGGTATAGTTTCTGTTAGTGACACAAAACAGAGGATCATGATATTTTCTATGTGATTGAAGAAATTCAAAAATCATAATCTCTTTAATTAAATCGTCTTAGCATTCGTAAATCTCCTCCGTTTACTCCTCCTATGCGATCTCCATCTTTCTTTAATGTCCTCGGCTTTGCTCTTCTCCAATACGACGACGTTTTTGCCTTGATCTTCAATATGACCCCCTCCTCCTCGGAGCCTAGCAGCTTCAGCGAGAAGATCTTCAATCATACTCTCTGTGGTCTTAACTGTGATTCCACGAATGTACCAAGAAAGCGGAGGCGGAGTAAGAATAGCAGAAGGCTGAAACATCTGATCCATTGTCACTTTCGACCCGATCCTTCCTCGCCCGTTGCTACATCTATCGTATTCTTCTCGAGTTTTTGGTTTCGAGGTCTCACATAAATGTTCATCTATAAACAATGGCTCCACTTTCCAACAACCCTCAAACACTTTCATGAACATTGTTTTCTCTTGCTTATAATTTGACTGGTCTCAATAAGAAAGAAAGAGAGAAAACATAAATTGAGTTTGTGAAGACAGAACAAAAAAGATTGTTTCTTGCACAAGGATATAAAATATTTTATCTTACGGTGAGATTTTTTCGGTTTTCTTGGACAATTAGATGTACAGGGAACGTTCCAGCCCACCAAAGGAACTTCCAGGTCGCAGCTTGCTTCACTTCTACGGTCTGCTTTAGTCCTTGGTCGATCAAAACTTTTCTCGATATATTTTCCTGTTTAGGATTAAGATCTCTTTCTCAAGTTATATTCTGTAATACTCAATTCAAATCAAACAAAACAAGACCGTGAGCAATGTACAATACCTTGATGTTTTTGAAGTATCTTTTGTTGTTTGGATGAGTGAAAATGTTGTAAACTGATTCTGGAGGCAATCCTACGTTTACTTCCACGTTCAAATGGCAAAACAAACCATTTTGTGATTTCACCTTCAAACATCAAAATTTAACAAATTTGTTTAAACACTTTCTATTTGTTTTTCTGAATTCAACCGAGTCTAATCTTATTACCTGCACTTTAGGAGGTTGATCAATCCATGAAGGATTATCTCTCCAAGCTTGTAATTGCTTTTTTAATTTCTCCTCGTATTTGTGCAGATCATGAATAGTCTCTATCTCTGACGTTGACTTAATCAAGCTTGGTTCTTTAACATTCCTTAATCTCTTGAACTCAGCCTACAACAACAACAACAACAGCATAAATCATAATCTAACTCATTTATATATTTTATTGAGACTTTGGGGATACTCTGAGATTGAAATGAAAGTTTGACCTTAAGAGGCTCTTGAATTGTCTGATTGATCCAGACCAAAAATCCAGGAAATACAACATTATTTTCAAACAATTTAACGAAACCTATACGACTCTTCTCCTCTGATCTTGAAATTTCAGATCCACCCATTTGTTTCTGTAAACTTAGACTAACACAAAACAGAGAAAGATGAAAATGATAAATTCAGAGGAAACAGACGAAAGTCAACCATATGATTTGAGGGAGAAATTCCATAGAGAAAGTTTGATTAATCAAAGATTATAAATGAAACTGGTGATTAGTGATAATAATAAGAAGAAGAAGAACCAGTTAGGTAGAGATGGTAGTGTACCTTACGCACCAAGAACTAAAGATCTGGGACAAGTTCCATTCTCGTGAGTTCTCTCTTTCGACGTTAAAGCATGTGCGGGAAAACAGGCGGACATTGCTTTCGACTCGTGTTTCACCTTGTCGCAATTAAACCCGTGAAACTCTAACCTTGTCTCTTCTACAACACGATTAAAAATCTACTCTGTTTTTTGGCTATTCAAACCCAATAATTGATCTTTATTTTCTTTATTCCCTTTCCCAGTATTTTGCCTTTGTTGTTATTTTTACAAAAAGTGAGTAAATGTCTTTGTTGAATAAGAATTAAGATGGCGACAAAAAAGAAAGAAAGAAAAAGAATACCAACTGATATTTTTGCTTAAATAAAGGCTGGCGGAGAGCTACGTGACATCCAAGCATCATGGACTTAAGATATGTAAATTAATGGGCCTATGAATAGTGATTCATTTTATTTACATGTCAAAAACGTTCGTGTAGTTAAAAATGTTTTAGGTGGATTCGCATGCATGATCGCATGTCACCATGCATGGCATAGACTATGGAATGGTATAGAACGTGATGTGAGCAACAACACATATCTGTGTATGATCATTTAGGCTAAGGTTTTCAATGTTTGTTTTTTTCCTTTTTTTTTTTTCTGAATATCTTGTTACATTTCCATATTCGTCGGTTGAAGTCACTAAACCTGGACTTCGATTGTTTATACCCCAAGTCTGAAGTGTTTGGAGCGCAGTTTTGGTGTTCTTGATGGTGATATCACGAATGTACCAAGATACTGGCGGCAGATTAAAAGGAAGATATGGCTTAAAGTATTGGTCCATTGTCACCTTCGAAGCAATCCTTCAAACGTCAAAATATAAGAAATTTTAAAGATTTTTTCTCTCTTAATTCTACCTTTAAAGAAAACAATATTTAAGTATTGAATTTTTTTTTTGCTGATTTTAGTCTTACCTTCACCTTAGCAGGAGCATCATACCATGGTTTCTTCTTCTCTGCAGCTCTCCAAAGTTTTCCTTGCTTCTTTGCCTCAGCTTTGTCATAATATACTTGCCGAGTATTAGTATCTTTCTCTGACACTGAATTAGATTCATCATTTTCATATCTCTTGGACTCGGCCTACAAACAAATAAACACAATCATAATCTAGTTTCTATAATTAATCAATAGTAATTTTATGGATTTGACTTTCTCAGTTTATATAATTGATGGAAATGAAACTGACCTCAAGAGGCAGTTGTTGTATGTTCAGGTTGATCCAGCCAACAAATCTAGAAAATACACTCATTTCTCTTTGAAATGTGCTAGTTCACAAACAATAAGTAATTACCCGATGAGAGCAATAGCAAATAACGTTATGATTCGAGGACTCTTAGATAAGATAAAAGCTTGATTCAGAGACAATATTTAAAATGAAATTGAGAGAATAGTGTACGTTAGGTTTACGTACCCAAAAACAGAGAACTGGGCATGCAGCCTAATTCTCATGAGTTATTAACGTACGGATTTAGCTTCCTCTCACGAAGTCAGAACCAATCTGGTTCATTATAAAGCTTCCTTTTGGACAAATAAACAAAAAAAAAAAAATCATGGTTGGAAATGTCATCTGGACAAGGAAACAAAATGACTTAATTACTAATGATTCCCCAAAAGATGTTATAATCCAAAAAAAAAGAAATCTCAAAAAGTTATAAAGAAAATAGGACAATAACATGTGACTATATATAATATATTATGTGTTTTTTTTACCTGTCCCTAAATTTCATTTTTGATTTCTTTAGACAGGTCAAGCAAAAATGAGAGTCTTAAAACCATTTCATGTGCTATGTTTTGCTTTGTTTTCCAAAAGAAAGAGGGAAGGAAAGTTTTCTTTAGAAGTTGGGTAATTACAAAGCAAATTTTTACTTCATAATATTTTCATGAAGAAAAGGGAGAAAATAAAAATCCATATGTTTCCTCTTGGTTTTCTCCCCTTCATTTTTTTTGGTCAAAGGTTTTTTCCCCTTCTAATTCCACTTTTTCCTCTGATTTGTATACCGGTCAGAATTGAAGTCCACTGATCTCCGATCAGACGAAAAAAGAAAAGTAATTCATTTTCAATTATGTTTATTATTGTCATATATAAGAGCTGGAGCCGCCAAGTGTTTACATAGTCCAGACAATTCGATTAAATGCTTTTTAATAATAATGGTTATACAGAAATTTCATAAGTCAAATTTTGTGGCATGTACTCAAATCTTGTGAACTAAATTATCCACACCATCAAGTGGGATCGTGGGACCATATATAATGAAATATAACTGGCGCCTGGCGGTGTGGTGTCTATATTCTCTTCTAAGTTTCCTGTCCATCACGAAATTTAATATATCTAAACTTGGTAACAAGCGCATATTTGTGATATTTTCCACTGCACTTGTTTTTTTCGTCTCTTGATATAGAGTTCTTAATGATTTCTCACAGTACTATTTTAATCGAAAAAATAATTAAAACTATGATATTAATCCCATTAACTAGCAAATGAAAGTAAAAGTTTTAGCTATTTGCATCAATTTTGTCCATGAAAATGTTCCCCAACTAATTATTGACATTTTATATTTTATTTTGTGTATTTTTCTTTTATTTACTGCAAATTATGTTTAAAATGCTTTACACAAAAACCATATTAAAAACTATAATAATAATGTTAATTCATCATATATCACATGTAATACAACAAAATCCATTGATGAGCTACTTTAACAAAATAGTCGAGCTTCAGAGAATGTTAAGAGTTGGTCCAACTTGATCCAAATGGCAGTATCAGTTAAGTCATAGTTTCATTGTAATTAACCGGTGGGGTTCGCAATGTATGGGTTTTGTATTTGGTTTGTGGTATAGATTTAATTGCGTTATTATCCAGATTTAAGTACCACTTGATGAATTTGTTGACAATTATATATAGAATATGCCGTATGAGTGTTTCTGGTACCTCTTTAATAAAAAAATTCACGATCTTATTATTACTTCTGTAGATAATTTTCAATAAAATATTTGTAGCGGTCTTTGAAAGTCTTCAACAATATCCGACGACAATAAAGAAGTCTTCGACATTTTAGTTGTAACGCCCAAAAGTCACCAACCCAAATACAAATGTAGATAACAATTTATCCAAATTATATTTGTGTTAACGAAACTTCAACATCGTAGAGCTTTAGCTCAGAGCATTAATTATGTTGGTACATAAACAAATGTAACCAAATTAGAAGCGGTAGAGTAGACTTGATGTTAAAACAACTATTAATCTATAGAGTTCATATGTGTGCCACGCAAGGTCTCTTCACTCTTGGTTTAGTTATACATTTAGATGATGGGTTATGGATTTGCCAAATTTTGTTTGCTTCCAAATTCAAATTAATCGAATGCTATATATAGTAATCGAAAAACCAGGTGTATTTGGGCAATAAACATGTGGGATTTAGTATTATTTATTTCAAATAGAAATTCGTTGAATAGTATTATGGAAAGCTTTTGACTTTTCTTAAAAATGTGTACTCAATAAACATGTGGGGACTGACTAGTCGTAATTAAAATTTTTAATCACGTGGAGCTATAAAGAATAACAGAACCGTTAATTCCTTCATTAAGTCTCGGTTATCCACCGTTAATTTTGACTTTTGACCAACGGTAGAATAGGTTAACGTCACCCATCCCGAACTAACTAACTAACTAACTAACACATAAGGCAATGTTTGGTCACCTTCACAGTTCACACGGAACAAAACCGTGATCCTTCAGAAAAATATCTACACTGTCAAGAAGACACGTGGATCTCAATAAACCTCCACGTCATACTACATGTCAGAGTCTCGTCTTTGCTTAATAGTAGTAAATGACGTTTTTACCTTTACTGACACGTAGGCGACAATCACAGAAGCAGCCCACCCACTATTTCCCTCGTCACGCGCTTTTACTTGTAAAGTGAATAACAACAAAATTATAAGTGACTTCATGTATGATTCATCTAACTTGTACAAAATTTAGTTATGAAAAAATATCATCAAATATTTAATTTTCTTGAGATCTTACTTTATTTTTCCAGCCTACATATGATTTTTTCTTTAGTTTTACCAAGTTTTTAAAATTAATTTGTGGATTTTATTCAAGGGAAATTGGTTAACAAAATAAGTAAAAGAAGTGATATTATTTTATAATTTATTCACACGAACTTATCTTCGTGAAGCACCAACCATATATAATAGGGTAAGGTCTCATTATTAAATAAATTAAAGTCCTCTCCTTTACTTGTCATTTAACAGAGCCGTCGTTTCAGATTTCTTCTTCCAGAGAGCTACGAATTACTTGACAACGATGGAGGTAGTTGCATTTCCTCCATCGCCGCCGGCGAAATGCAATGGTGATGGCCGATTTAATGAGATTTCAATGAAACTGAGTGAGGATTTCAGCAAATTTGGATTTCAGAAAGGAGAAGGAATCCGAAATTTGGAGAGATCGTGGAGTAAACTTGAAGAATCCGTCGAATTTAACGACGAAGAAGAAGAAGATGAAGAGTTTTCATTTGCTTGTGTAAACGCACAAGGATCTCCGATAACCGCCGATGAAGCTTTCGAGGATGGTCAGATCCGTCCTGTTTTTCCTCTGTTTAACCGTAATCTCCTCTTTGATTACGAAAACGAAAATCAAAACGACGACGATTCGGTGACCGACGATAACAGACCGCGTCTAAGAAAGCTCTTCGTGGAGGATCGTAACGGAGATGGCGACGGCGGCGAGGCGATTTCCGCGGAATCGGAGAAGGAACCGTTGGGACCGTATTGCTCGTGGTCAGGTGAAACGATTGCGGAAGCGTCGCCGGAGACATGCCGGAAAAGTAACTCGACGGGATTCTCGAAGCTATGGAGATTTAGGGATCTTGTTCTGAGAAGCAACAGTGATGGAAGAGACGCGTTTGTTTTCTTGAATAGTAACAACGTAGGTGACAAGACCCAGTCGTCTTCTACGGCGGCGGAGAAAAAGATAACGAAAAAAGGAAAAGAGAAAACGACGTCGTCAGAGGATAAGAAGAAGAAGACGACGACGAAATCAGCTCACGAGAAGCTTTACATGAGAAACAGAGCGATGAAGGAAGAAGGAAAACACAGATCGTACCTTCCGTACAAACAAGTCGGATTCTTCACTAATGTGAATGGTCTTAGCAGAAATATTCATCCTTTCTGACATAATTTGTCTTAAAAGAAGAAGTATTCAAAATTTTAAGTTTGCTTGAGTTTTTTTTTTGTTTTTTGTTTTTTGTTTTATAAAAAAAATTAAATTATTATTCTGGTCCCTTCTGTTTGGTAGATTGGATTTAAATGTTTGCAGAAAGGTGTAGCGTTTTTTTTCACTATTTTCTGTGTAGTGTGAAGAGTTTGGCTTGTAAGTAAACAAAAAATGTCAATTATTTAGATATTCGCATCTTGTATATATTAATAAGAACAAGCTTTGTGAATCATACTTTGCCTGATAGTCACAAATGAGGATATATTACAAATAAAAACTAGCCACAACGGTGAAGATGATGATGGCGGTGAGTCGGTGACAGTGGTAAACTGGTAACGATGGTGGCAGGGATGATAAACTCGGAGTATGTGGGTAATATGTAATAGTTTGATTGTAATGTAGTAAGAAAAATTCGATAACAAGTCCATTTTTAATGCAAGAGATCATACGTTTGATTCTTCCTATTCACGAGTACATGATTTTAATGGTTTAAGCGAAAACGATGGGTAGTTTAAAAGGTTTTGTTTTTGCAATTTTCTTTTTAAAAATGTACTGTTTGATAAAATCAACTTAGCAATGCTTTAAATTGGTAGTTTTGTGATAGTTTGACTAAAAAAAAAGATTTGTTTAGTTTTGAAAATACCATAAATACTAAGGCACGCAGAAAGAAAAATATCGATCGCAATAGCAAGCAATCTCGTCTCTCATGTGTCTCCAGGCCCGGTTCATCCAAGTATATTAGGTAATGTGCAATATATATGAATAAGTTATTGTGGCTTCTGTGGGCTGATGGTTATCATTTAGGGCCAGTTATTAAAGTTTTTGTTTTTGTTAGACGACAGATTTGTCATATATATTTAGGGCCTATTCCAACTTACTGTAACTAGCCTAAAATTTTGTTGAGATGGCCCTGAGAAGCCTGCTAGCTGCATCGGAAGTTCAATTTAATCATACTCAAATCAATTAAGTTTGGTGTCTAGCTTGAGTAGCAAGGAAAACACTATTTTTAAAATTATAATTGTATATTGTCGAAAATATAGACATTTTGAAAATTTATATTCCCTTTTCTGATATGGTATAGTTTCAAACTAGTTTTGTTAGTGTTAAAACCAATGAATATTATTTTGCCAGTTTTCCATCATTTAACTAATTCAGGACTCGTGATCTTTTCCGTATCATGTTACCTTTTTTTTTTGTTTTTTATGTGTGATTATCTAATTTATCAATTGGAGGTATTTTATTATTATACTCCTATCATTATAACATAATGCATAATTTTTATTTTATAGCAAGGTATTTTATTTTATTTTATATCAAATTTGATCAAATAGACGTTTGTTACGTCATATAAGCTAGGCATTGGCATAATACCCAGACTCGATTACCTGAACCAACACCGACCATAAAAAAGTGGTCCATACATGTTCAATTTACCCATAAGGTTCTAGACTAATATATCCACGGGTATCGGTTCGGTTCTATATATTATCTGATTTCCGATTGGGTACCTGAATACCCGAAACATAATATTTTAACACATATATGCTTTTGTTTTTTTTGGTATTTTTGGGTATTTTAGCATATTTGGATATTTTGATACTAATTTTTTTACGTGTTTGAGTATTTTGGGATATTTTTTGGTATTTTCGGATATTTTGGGTAAAATTTTGGGTAATATTCAGGTAAAATATATCTGAAAATATTCAAACCGAATTCGACCCGTAAATTTTTGGGTTTGTATAGGTACTAATTTTGTTTTACCCAAACCTATCTGAAGCCGAATAGAACTGACCTGAACTCGATCTGAAACTCTATAAATATCTCTACGGGTCCAAAATATTTATATCCGAAAAACCCGAAGCCGATTTGTTCCTACCCAAATCCGACCCAAATACATGAATGCCCATACGGCCATACCTAATATAAGCGTATAATTGATTATTTTGGGTTTCTATATTATTAATTACTGTGTTAAATATTGACATATCCATTTACAAGAGTATCAAATGATTATATTTTTTAAAAAAATCAATAAACTATACATTTTATGCCAAAGTTTGCTAGTGCCCTTTTTGTTATTTTGTAATAGCAACATATGAAATTATGATCTTATTAACTAAAATATTATCTAATGCTTATATATTTAAACTAAATAGTTTACAGGTATACATGTTTGAATACAAGAAAAAGGAAACAAAACAGAATGGGTAATTCATCTGTCTGTCATCAATCATAGAGAACCAATGGGAATTTAGAAATACGAGCATCGAATACCCACTAGTTTAAAATTTTAGAGTTTGGTTCCAAATTAAAAAATTTGAATATCCATTAGTTTACAATTTTAGAAATTGGTTCCAAGTTAATTTTCAGTTAGCTTTTCGTTAAAAAAAAAGAGGGCAACTCAAATGTACTTAAAAGAAGATGAAGATGAAAAAACAAATTAAATGGGTCGTTTACAAAATAATTGAACAATGATATGCATCTCTCTTCACGAAGAACTTGAGAATTAAAAAATGGAAATGGGTCGTTGACATTTGATGCACGTTCTTGCACGTTTAATGATAGTTCAGCGCAGACATGCTTCTACGATTACTGAGATGCAAGCGAAAAACGAAAAGAAAATGTTAAAACCATAGGCTATATAAAGGCATGCACAAGTAATGTAGAATCATAAAACAAAAAAAAAAAAGCAAAACCAACTTAGTGAGGCGTTGGGCAAGCTATCAAAATAAGAATGATATCTTCTCCCGGGATGGGGCGTTCAGCCCATCTCGTTTATGCTCTTGGTTTTATTATCATGGCAACAATGGTTGCTGCTTCTTATGAACCCTACACATATAGCTCTCCTCCACCACCTGTTTATGACGCTCCTGCACCAAAAGCTGATTACAAGTCTCCACCACCTCCTTACGTGTACAGTTTTCCCCCACCTCCACCATACTATTCACCATCTCCCAAGGTAGACTACAAGTCTCCACCATCTCCTTATGTCTATAGTTCTCCCCCTCCACCGCCATACTATTCACCTTTTCCTAAGGTGGATTACAAATCTCCACCACCTCCTTACGTATACAGTTCTCCCCCACCTCCACCATACTATTCACCATCTCCTAAGGTAGACTACAAGTCTCCACCACCTCCTTACGTCTATAGTTCTCCCCCTCCACCGCCATACTATTCACCTTCTCCTAAGGTGGATTACAAATCTCCACCACCTCCTTACGTATACAGTTTTCCCCCACCTCCACCATACTATTCACCATCTCCTAAGGTAGACTACAAGTCTCCACCACCTCCTTACGTCTATAGTTCTCCCCCTCCACCGCCATACTACTCACCTTCTCCAAAGCCCGTATACAAGTCTCCACCACCTCCTTATGCTTACAGTTCTCCACCACCACCGTACTACTCACCTTCTCCTAAGGTCGACTACAAATCCCCACCACCTCCGTATGTCTACAGCTCACCACCACCACCATATTACTCGCCTTCTCCTAAGCCCGCATACAAATCTCCACCACCACCATACGTTTACAGTTCTCCACCACCGCCATACTACTCGCCTTCTCCCAAGCCCGCATACAAATCTCCACCACCACCTTACGTCTACAGCTCTCCACCTCCACCATACTACTAGCTTACTCCCAAGCCCGCATACACTTCTCCACCACCTCCATATGTCTACAGCTCTCCACCACCACCGTACTACTCGCCAACTCCTAAGCCCACCTACAAATCTCCACCACCACCGTACGTCTACAGCTCTCCACCACCACCATACTACTCGCCTTCCCCTAAGCCAATATACAAATCTCCACCACCACCGTATGCTTACAGTTCTCCACCACCACCATACTACTCACCTTCTCCTAAGGTCGACTACAAATCTCTACCACCTCCGTATGTCTACAGCTCACCACCACCACCATATTACTCGCCTTCTCCTAAGCCCGCATACAAATCTCCACCACCACCATATGTTTACAGCTCCCCACCACCACCGTACTACTCGCCTTCCCCTAATCCCACTTACAAATCTCCACCACCACCATACGTCTACAACTCTCCACCACCACCATACTACTCGCCTTCTCCAATACCGGCGTACAAATCTCCACCACCACCATATGTCTACAGCTCTCCACCACCACCGTACTACTCCCCTTCACCTAAACCATCATACAAATCTCCACCACCACCGTACGTCTACAACTCTCCACCTCCACCTTACTACTCTCCTTCACCCAAGGTTGTATACAAATCACCACCACACCCACACGTCTGTGTTTGTCCACCACCTCCTCCATGCTACTCTCCTTCTCCAAAGATTGAGTACAAATCTCCACCACCACCATACGTCTACAGCTCTCCACCACCACCTTACTACTCACCTGCTCCTAAACCCGCATACAAATCTCCACCACCACCATACGTCTACAGTTCCCCACCACCACCATACTACTCGCCTTCCCCTAAGCCTACATACAAATCTCCACCACCACCATACGTCTACAGTTCTCCACCCCCACCATATTACTCTCCTACTCCAAAACCCGCATACAAATCTCCACCACCACCATACGTCTACAGTTCTCCACCCCCACCATATTACTCCCCTTCCCCTAAGCCCGCATACAAATCTCCACCACCACCATATGTTTACAGTTCCCCTCCACCACCGTATTACTCTCCTTCTCCAAAGGTTGAGTACAAATCTCCTCCACCACCATATGTCTACAGTTCCCCACCCCCACCACCATATTACTCTCCTTCTCCAAAGGTTGAGTACGAATCTCCTCCACCACCGTATGTCTACAGTTCTCCACCTCCACCACCATATTACTCTCCTTTTCCAAAGGTTGAGTACAAATCTCCTCCACCACCATATGTCTACAGTTCTCCACCTCCACCACCGTATTATTCTCCTTCTCCAAAGGTTGAATACAAATCTCCACCACCTCCATATGTTTACAGCTCTCCACCTCCACCGGCGTATTACTCTCCATCTCCAAAGGTTGAGTACAAATCTCCTCCACCACCATATGTCTACAGCTCTCCACCTCCACCGGTGTATTACTCTCCATCTCCAAAGGTTGAGTACAAATCTCCTCCACCACCATATGTCTACCAATCTCCACCACCACCATCATACTCTCCTTCTCCAAAGGCTGAATACAAATCCCCTCCCCCACCCTCATATTATTAAATTGTTCTATGAACATTTAAAATAAGATACCAAATGTCAGTCCTATGTTTTTTGTTCTTCTTGTGCGTAGTCTATTTTGATTTCAAAAGTTCGGATGAATTCTTTGGCTACTGAAATTTCATTTGGATTCATGTTTTTTATATATTTCGGTGTTATGCAATCCATATTTGTAACTTTGTTATAAGTTTCTTGCAATTCTTTACCCGTTTAAAATAAAGGGAAACTTTTTAAAAATAGTTTCAGATATTTAAAAGTGAATAGCTACACCTGACCACACTTTTCTGAATTTTGAACCGATAACAATGTGTATCGCTCTCGCAGCCCTTGGTTTGTTGGTCCTCATGTCTTAGCCCATTTTTTTTGGTAATAATCATCTGGTTGGTTCGCTATTATATAAAGCTTGTAAAAGGTATTTAATGACTCCACAATTATTTCTATTATTTACCCTTACTCGACCGGGCATCCATCATGAATTGACTGCCAGTTAAGCACGCTAACTTCAAAAGCTTCGCAAGAGAGACTCTCGAAAAGACAAGTTTATATGATATAAATAATTAGAGAAGTTCACTAACTGATGTAACCATAAACATTAAAACATTAGTAAGATAATATTTAAAAACTTATATAACAGTCAATAAATAAATACCATGTAGTTCCTCTAAACGTACATGAAACTAAAGTTTATTTGAAAGATGATATACTAGAGAAAGATGATCAATTAAGAAGGTTGTAAAATTATTCACTGAATTGCTATTTCAGTGTTTTGTGATCATGGTTTTAGTGAGTTTAAATTCACTTAGTTTAGTTATGAAACAAATAACTATAGATATACCGATTAGAGTTTGAATATAAGGTAGTAATCGTTGAAAATTTCCAAATTAATTTTATTTTCCTTTAATTCATTTTGAGAAACTTCATAACTATATTTATCCACTAATACAAACTTACTGTTCTCTCAGCCTTTATTTTAAATATTGTCTTACTAATATTTTTCAATGTTCTCATCTATACTAACCAAAAAATAGTTGGGCATGAGAAAAGATTTCAAAAAATTGATCTAATCATATTTCTCTAGTATTTAGTTATTGAGTTACCTTTTAAAGTAATTATATTTTAACTAACAATTCGTATTAATATATATATATATATATATATATATATATATTTCATAACTTTTTTTTACAACAATTTACATTAAAATTGCACAACGTGCATGGGTAATAATCTAGTTAGTTATATCACTTAGTGAACTTATCTTTTTGGAGTCTCTCTTGAAAATCCTTTCAAGTAAACGTACTTAACTCGTACTCATTTCATTATGGATTCCCTTTCGAGTGAGGGTTATTCGTAGAAAAAGCAGTCTTTTAGTTATCTAGAGACTAGAGAGTCATTCAGCAGGTTTGATTAGTTTTCCAAAATAACGAAGAAGTAATCAGATGAGCATTGGACCCATGAACCGAGAATAGGCCGAGACAAATGGAGACAAATTGGAGGCTAGGACTGCAAGAGCGTTACATTTTTTTATCGGTGCAGAACTTAGAAAAGTGTGGTCTTCTATAAGCTTGCAGCGTGAGGTTTTCAAAATAAGAAATTTGTATTCACTTTTAAATATATCTGAAATTGTTTAGTTTTTTAGATTTCTTTTATTTTGAACGGGTAAAGTTGTATCCTTTAAGTCAAGAATACAATATAGAAGGGTTCCTATCTAGAATTGCAACAAACTAACAAATACTGATTACGAGAGCGATACACATTGTTATCGGTGAAAAGATTTTAGAAAACTGTGGTCCCACATAAGCTATTCACTTTAAGATATATGAAATTATTGTTTAAAATTAATCGCTATTCACTTTAAGATATATGAAATTATTGTTTAAAATTAACCGCTATTCACTTTTAGATATATGAAATTATTGTTTAAATTTTTAATTTTATTTTAAACGGGTAAAGCATTATCTTTTAGGAGAATGATACAATATATAGAGAACTGCAACTGACTTAGAATTGCAACAAACTTACAAATATGGATTGCATGCCAACCCTTACACAACAAATAAAAAAACATGAATCCAAATGAAACATCAATAGCCAAAGAACTCATCCGAAGCTTTGAAATTGAAATAGACTAGGCACAAGAAGAACAAAAAACATAGGACTGACACTTGAGTTGAACCTAATACAATACGAAGAATTCTTGAGTTGTTTAAACTAACACGTATCTATTGCCCCAACGGGATCGTGAAGTTTAAGAATCAAGAGTTGTTCTTCAAGGGTTATTCCATTGCGTTAGTGCTCTCCCCATATAGATGTTGATCATTAATTAGCATTAGTTATTTTACGTAGAGAAACAAATAACAGATGATAATGAAAAGCTTGAAAGCCAAGATGAGTCCTAAAAGCTAGAGTATTACCTTTCTTCAGGTAGGTCAGGGAAATAAAAACAACCCTTGAGTGAGGAAGACAGTATCAGTTCCAAACCAAGGCAGAGAGAATCAATCAACAATCGATCAATATGAAATTTAGTATAAAGCTTGAAATCCTAATTTAAATCTGTAAATAACAGAAGACGTCAACGACTCAAGACGTTAACGACGTTTACTTAAAAGTTTTTATTTTTTTTAATTTGTTTAATTTTAATTTTAGTTTATTATATATGTTTAAATGTACTATTAGTTGGCATAATTTCATTGGTTAAAGTTAGAGGAGGTGAATAAAGGGATTCACCTAAACTCCCCCCCCCCCAGAATTGTTCTATATATTTGATATGATGCAGATAGTAAAGTCTCGGAGACTGAATGATATTGTTTCTATATCAATGAACAAAACGGTTGAAATTAGAGGAGGTGAATAAAAGGGTCACCCAAAAATTGTTCATATATATATATATATGTATGATCAATTAAAAAAAGTAAATAAAAGGAAACTATTTTTAGATTCAAATCAAATTCTCATATGACTTCAAGTTCATCAGTAAAGAGAGAAAATATATATAGAGTTGAGAAAAACCACTGACTTCGGGTCAAGAATGATTGACACAAAAGATGAATTATTCATATCATATAAAGACTTTTGAGCTTTCTTTGTAATAAATTACAAAAATAAAATTACGTACCCGTAATCAAGAAATTAGACAAGGAAAAATTCACAAGTTATGAACTCTTTTGTTATAAACATCTCTAAGTTATGAACTCTATCTGGGAAAAATAAACAAGGAAACGAAAATTAAAGAGACAGGTAATTTCTAGATTCAGACATAAGAAGAGATTAACAAGATAAAACAATGAGACACGTTCAACGAAATTTAGTTGGATAATTTTCCAGCAACAAAGACAGATCGATGAGAACAAAACAATAAAACATTTATTACCGTACATTTACCTGGAGAAAATAGTAAAGAATAAAATCTAAAAAATTCGTCGTCTTCTTGGGAAAAAATTGATGAAGTCTTTTGGGTTCTGACTTCTGAGGTATGTTATAGTTCTTCGCGGGTTTAATAAATCATAGTTGTGTTGTGATCAGAGAAGCTGTGATCAGTGTGACGCGACGCACGGGATTATTGTTGTAAGAGAAGGAGTTGACTTTTTTAGGCTCGTGAACGAGGGTGTCTCTCACGAATGTAGTCCACGCGCTTAACTGTCCTCATGGTGTTTGTTGAGTGGTATAAACTATACCACGGCGATTGCCCTTTCTGAATATAGATGTCTTACGTGAAGTGGAGAGGACGAAAGCATCTGTCGTTGATACAATAATGGGAAAGAGTGTGAATGTGGGATTGGTAAGTGTATTAGTGTTTTAGTAAGATGGTTAACACTAATCTTCCAAGTAGAGAAAATGCATTTAAGTGTGAATGTGGGATTGGTATGTGTATTAGTGTTTTAGTAAGATGGTTAAAACTAATCTTCCAAGTAGAGAAAATGCATTTAAAACATAGAAGAAGTCGGAGATCTTCTCAAATTGGATTAGTTTTATTTTCAGGATAAAATATTTGATCGAGACTAGTAATCTCTGTAGATGTCTTTAAACTCTTTACTAATGGTTAAAATCACTCATTTCGGCTATGACATATATATATTAGAACTCTTCACTAATGGTATCTATCTGTCATTAGGTGTAACTATTATTTATTTGACATGTTTGTTTTCTATGTGAACATCTATTTTATCAAATGGACTTCTAGTTTCTTCATACAAGTGTACGATCTTATTATGTTAAACTTTTATAATATTATTTACTATTTAAATATTTGCATATCTATTTATGAAATATATAAAATAAACGTATTTAAAAAAATAAATAATGTAAAATAACTCACTAATTTTTATCCTAAATTTTGTTAAACGTTTCTTTGTTTTTCTATCTAATAACTGCATATTTTATTAAACCTGAACCGAGCTTACATCGTCTTTATGAAAAACATCAGCAATAATACGAGGAACATAAAAATAATATTCGAAATTGGATCCATGTTAAAACGGTAGCTTGGCCATAACTTCTGCTGGTATGAAATTACCATTTTATTAACTAAAATCTTCCCTAGCTAGTGATATCTACCAAATTAACTGTTAAAAAATTATGTGTGTATTTTTGGTTAAACTAGTTAGTATCCGGGAATGTGAGTACGAACACAAGAAGAAGAAAATAAATAACAGCAAAAACGAAAGAGAGAAGGTGTCACATTTTGATTTATGTATGCATTAACTTTACGACATGGGTAAATCTGGTTATACGAACATGCATTCATCTCTGTTAGTATCATCATTGAGAACCAATAAGAATTTTAAAATACGAGCATAGAATATCTGAAATTGGTTCTAAGTTTGAAATTTTCAAATAATTGTCCAAAATAAAAAAGACAAATTGGAAGTAATCAAAAGAAGATGAAGAAGAAGAAACAAATTAATTGGATCGTTGACAAAATAATTGAACAATGATATGCATCTTTCTTCACGAAGAACTTGAGAATAAAAAAAATAAAAAGTGGGTCGTTGACATTTGATGCACGTTCTTGCACGTTTCGTGATAGTTTGGTGCAAACATGCTTCCATGATTACTGAGAAGCAAAGAAGAAAATGTTAAAACCATAGGCTATATAAAGGCATGCACAAGTAATGTAGAATCATAAAACAAAAAAAAAGCAAAACCAACTTAGTGAGGCGTTGGACAAGCTATCAAAATAAGAATGATATCTTCTCCCGGGATGGGGCGTTCAGCCCATCTCGTTTATGCTCTTGGTTTTATTATCATGGCAACAATGGTTGCTGCTTCTTATGAACCCTACACATATAGCTCTCCTCCACCACCTGTTTATGACGCTCCTGCACCAAAAGCTGATTACAAGTCTCCACCACCTCCTTACGTGTACAGTTCTCCCCCACCTCCACCATACTATTCACCATCTCCCAAGGTAGACTACAAGTCTCCACCACCTCCTTACGTCTATAGTTCTCCCCCTCCACCGCCATACTATTCACCTTCTCCTAAGGTGGATTACAAATCTCCACCACCTCCTTACGTATACAGTTCTCCCCCACCTCCACCATACTATTCACCATCTCCTAAGGTAGACTACAAGTCTCCACCGCCTCCTTACGTCTATAGTTCTCCCCCTCCACCGCCATACTATTCACCTTCTCCTAAGGTGGATTACAAATCTCCACCACCTCCTTACGTATACAGTTCTCCCCCACCTCCACCATACTATTCACCATCTCCTAAGGTAGACTACAAGTCTCCACCACCTCCTTACGTCTATAGTTCTCCCCCTCCACCGCCATACTACTCACCTTCTCCAAAGCCCGTATACAAGTCTCCACCACCTCCTTATGCTTACAGTTCTCCACCACCACCGTACTACTCACCTTCTCCTAAGGTCGACTACAAATCCCCGCCACCTCCGTATGTCTACAGCTCACCACCACCACCATATTACTCACCTTCTCCAAAGCCCGTATACAAGTCTCCACCACCTCCTTATGCTTACAGTTCTCCACCACCACCGTACTACTCACCTTCTCCTAAGGTCGACTACAAATCCCCACCACCTCCGTATGTCTACAGCTCACCACCACCACCATATTACTCGCCTTCTCCTAAGCCCGCATACAAATCTCCACCACCACCATACGTTTACAGTTCTCCACCACCGCCATACTACTCGCCTTCTCCCAAGCCCGCATACAAATCTCCACCACCACCTTACGTCTACAGCTCTCCACCTCCACCATACTACTCGCCTACTCCCAAGCCCGCATACAAATCTCCACCACCTCCATATGTCTACAGCTCTCCACCACCACCGTACTACTCGCCAACTCCTAAGCCCACCTACAAATCTCCACCACCACCGTACGTCTACAGCTCTCCACCACCACCATACTACTCGCCTTCCCCTAAGCCAATATACAAATCTCCACCACCACCGTATGCTTACAGTTCTCCACCACCACCATACTACTCACCTTCTCCTAAGGTCGACTACAAATCCCCACCACCTCCGTATGTCTACAGCTCACCACCACCACCATATTACTCGCCTTCTCCTAAGCCCGCATACAAATCTCCACCACCACCATATGTTTACAGCTCCCCACCACCACCGTACTACTCGCCTTCCCCTAAGCCCACTTACAAATCTCCACCACCACCATACGTCTACAGCTCTCCACCACCACCATACTACTCGCCTTCTCCAATACCGGCGTACAAATCTCCACCACCACCATATGTCTACAGCTCTCCACCACCACCATACTACTCCCCTTCACCTAAACCATCATACAAATCTCCACCACCACCGTACGTCTACAACTCTCCACCTCCACCTTACTACTCTCCTTCACCCAAGGTTGTATACAAATCACCACCACACCCACACGTCTGTGTTTGTCCACCACCTCCTCCATGCTACTCTCCTTCTCCAAAGATTGAGTACAAATCTCCACCACCACCATACGTCTACAGCTCTCCACCACCACCTTACTACTCACCTGCTCCTAAACCCGCATACAAATCTCCACCACCACCATACGTCTACAGTTCCCCACCACCACCATACTACTCGCCTTCCCCTAAGCCTACATACAAATCTCCACCACCACCATACGTCTACAGTTCCCCACCACCACCATACTACTCGCCTTCCCCTAAGCCTACATACAAATCTCCACCACCACCATACGTCTACAGTTCTCCACCCCCACCATATTACTCTCCTACTCCAAAACCCGCATACAAATCTCCACCACCACCATACGTCTACAGTTCTCCACCCCCACCATATTACTCCCCTTCCCCTAAGCCCGCATACAAATCTCCACCACCACCATATGTTTACATTTCCCCTCCACCACCGTATTACTCTCCTTCTCCAAAGGTTGAGTACAAATCTCCTCCACCACCATATATCTACAGTTCCCCACCCCCACCACCATATTACTCTCCTTCTCCAAAGGTTGAGTACAAATCTCCTCCACCACCGTATGTCTACAGTTCTCCACCTCCACCACCATATTACTCTCCTTCTCCAAAGGTTGAGTACAAATCTCCTCCACCACCATATGTCTACAGTTCTCCACCTCCACCACCGTATTATTCTCCTTCTCCAAAGGTTGAATACAAATCTCCACCACCTCCATATGTCTACAGTTCTCCACCTCCACCACCATATTATTCTCCTTCTCCAAAGGTTGAATACAAATCTCCACCACCTCCATATGTTTACAGCTCTCCACCTCCACCGGCGTATTACTCTCCATCTCCAAAGGTTGAGTACAAATCTCCTCCACCACCATATGTCTACCAATCTCCACCACCACCATCATACTCTCCTTCTCCAAAGGCTGAATACAAATCCCCTCCCCCACCCTCATATTATTAAATTGTTCTATGAACATTTAAAATAAGTAACCAAGTCTGTGCCTAGTCTATTTTAATTTCAAAGTTTCGGATGAGTACTTTGGCTATTGAAATCTCGTTTGGATTCATGTTTTTTTATCGGTTGTGTAAGGGTTGGCATGCAATCCATATTTGTAAGTTTCTTGCAGTTATAAGTTTGTTGCAGTTCTCTATATATTTTACCCTTGATCTAAAAGGGACTGATTTATCCGTTTAAAATAAAATAAAAATTTTAAATAGTTTCATATATTTAAAAGTGAATAGCAGTTAATTTTAAACAATAATTTTATATATTTAAAAGTGAATAGCTTATACTGGACCACACTTTTCTGAATTTTGCACCGATACAATGTGTATCGCTCTCGCAATCAGTATTTGTTAGTTTGGTGCAATTCTATACAGGAACCCTTCTATATATTGTATTCTTGACTTAAAGGATACGACTTTACCCGTTCAGAATAAAAGAAATCTAAAAAAACTAAACAATTTCATATATATTTAAAAGTGAATACTTATTTTGAAACCCTCACGTTGCAAGCTTATAGAAGACCACACTTTTCTAAGTTCAATGATTGATTGATTTCTACCTCATATTCATACTCTAATGGGTATATCTATAATAATTTGTTTCATTACTAAACTAAGTGAATACTCACTAAAACCATGATCATAAAATACAGAAATAGCAATTCAGTGGATACAGAAATAGCAATTCAGTGGTAATTTTACAACCTTCTTAATTTATCATCTCTTTCTAGTATATGGTTAGTATACACAAATATTAATAACATGGACTAATCGTCCCAAACATGTTCTTAACCGTTTTGTTCATTCGATACAGAAACTCCATTGACATTTTTTTTTCAATTATCATGGTATATATCTGTCATTTGGTGTAACTACTCTAATTTAATTGACATGGTGGTTTTCCATGTGAACATCTATTTTATCAAATAGACTTCTATTTTCGTCACACAAGTGTGCGATCTTATTATGTTTTCTTTTTTTTTTTTTGAAATTTTTTTTTGAATTAAATTAATTTTTTTTGTGTTTTTTGGGTTTATATCCTAACCAACAATCCCATAGTGGACCTGGTTAAAACCCTATTCCAATTACAATTGTGCCAACTCCTAAGAGACTGAAACCCTAAATCAGCAGAAAACCCTAAAGCTAAACCGGTCGGCCCAACAAGAGAAACCAACTGCCTAACCAAAGGAAAACCAGAAGAAGCCCTAATCAACCACACACAAAAACCGCGGCCGCCGAAAAGAACCACACCCGAAGTTTGCTTCCGCCGATACAAAAACCACCGCCGGAGACAGAGACAGCACATACATGACCACTGCCACCACTAGAGATCGAGAAGGAGGAAGGCGATACAAAGAGACATCGCCTGATAGGTCATAAAGACCTCCGTCGCCACCAAAACCAACACCTCCGAGAGAACCAAGAACCACCGCAACGACAGGTGAGAAGGAGCTTCACCTACTCCAAGTTGGCGAACGCAACGGCGAAGAGAAAGTGGGCCGAACGAAAGGAGAGCACCGGAGAAGACAACACCGCCGTTAACGAAACCGCCGTCCTCAGGCAGTTCCGCCCAAGCTGGTGAGAGAACCGCGCAACCCTCCTAGCGAGAGCACCTACACCGCCAAATAACCTACCCGACTTTAGATCTACCGCCTAACCACCACGGCGAGCAACCACAACCGGATGCCACCACAATACCACAAGACCGCAACCTCGACGACATCTAGGAGGATATCCGCCCAGAGACCAAGCCCTCATAGATCCTTGAAAGAGACCAAGCCAAGCCGCCACCGCGCCACTGCCAAGCTTCACAGCCATGAGAGAGAGACCAAGCACCCACTTCAACCGGAGAAGAGCCCTAACTGGAGATGAAATGCAGTGGAAAGGATTCTCCGAGCTACATCACCAGAAAAAGGGTTACGTCGGTGATGTGCGAGAGAGAGAAGAAAAGGAAGAGCCGCCGCCTACGTCTTACTGTTTGGGATCGTTTGGGAGCGATTGTCCCTTCTCTAATTTTTCTTTTTTCTATAATCGATCTTATTATGTTAAACTTTTATAATATTATTTACTATTTAAATATTTGCATATCTATTTATGAAATATATAAAATAAACGTATTTAAAAAAATAAATAATGTAAAATAACTCACTAATTTTTATCCTAAATTTTGTTAAACGTTTCTTTGTTTTTCTATCTAATAACTGCATATTTTATTAAACCTGAACCGAGCTTACATCGTCTTTATGAAAAACATCAGCAATAATACGAGGAACATAAAAATAATATTCGAAATTGGATCCATGTTAAAACGGTAGCTTGGCCATAACTTCTGCTGGTATGAAATTACCATTTTATTAACTAAAATCTTCCCTAGCTAGTGATATCTACCAAATTAACTGTTAAAAAATTATGTGTGTATTTTTGGTTAAACTAGTTAGTATCCGGGAATGTGAGTACGAACACAAGAAGAAGAAAATAAATAACAGCAAAAACGAAAGAGAGAAGGTGTCACATTTTGATTTATGTATGCATTAACTTTACGACATGGGTAAATCTGGTTATACGAACATGCATTCATCTCTGTTAGTATCATCATTGAGAACCAATAAGAATTTTAAAATACGAGCATAGAATATCTGAAATTGGTTCTAAGTTTGAAATTTTCAAATAATTGTCCAAAATAAAAAAGACAAATTGGAAGTAATCAAAAGAAGATGAAGAAGAAGAAACAAATTAATTGGATCGTTGACAAAATAATTGAACAATGATATGCATCTTTCTTCACGAAGAACTTGAGAATAAAAAAAATAAAAAGTGGGTCGTTGACATTTGATGCACGTTCTTGCACGTTTCGTGATAGTTTGGTGCAAACATGCTTCCATGATTACTGAGAAGCAAAGAAGAAAATGTTAAAACCATAGGCTATATAAAGGCATGCACAAGTAATGTAGAATCATAAAACAAAAAAAAAGCAAAACCAACTTAGTGAGGCGTTGGACAAGCTATCAAAATAAGAATGATATCTTCTCCCGGGATGGGGCGTTCAGCCCATCTCGTTTATGCTCTTGGTTTTATTATCATGGCAACAATGGTTGCTGCTTCTTATGAACCCTACACATATAGCTCTCCTCCACCACCTGTTTATGACGCTCCTGCACCAAAAGCTGATTACAAGTCTCCACCACCTCCTTACGTGTACAGTTCTCCCCCACCTCCACCATACTATTCACCATCTCCCAAGGTAGACTACAAGTCTCCACCACCTCCTTACGTCTATAGTTCTCCCCTCCACCGCCATACTATTCACCTTCTCCTAAGGTGGATTACAAATCTCCACCACCTCCTTACGTATACAGTTCTCCCCCACCTCCACCATACTATTCACCATCTCCTAAGGTAGACTACAAGTCTCCACCGCCTCCTTACGTCTATAGTTCTCCCCCTCCACCGCCATACTATTCACCTTCTCCTAAGGTGGATTACAAATCTCCACCACCTCCTTACGTATACAGTTCTCCCCCACCTCCACCATACTATTCACCATCTCCTAAGGTAGACTACAAGTCTCCACCACCTCCTTACGTCTATAGTTCTCCCCCTCCACCGCCATACTACTCACCTTCTCCAAAGCCCGTATACAAGTCTCCACCACCTCCTTATGCTTACAGTTCTCCACCACCACCGTACTACTCACCTTCTCCTAAGGTCGACTACAAATCCCCGCCACCTCCGTATGTCTACAGCTCACCACCACCACCATATTACTCACCTTCTCCAAAGCCCGTATACAAGTCTCCACCACCTCCTTATGCTTACAGTTCTCCACCACCACCGTACTACTCACCTTCTCCTAAGGTCGACTACAAATCCCCACCACCTCCGTATGTCTACAGCTCACCACCACCACCATATTACTCGCCTTCTCCTAAGCCCGCATACAAATCTCCACCACCACCATACGTTTACAGTTCTCCACCACCGCCATACTACTCGCCTTCTCCCAAGCCCGCATACAAATCTCCACCACCACCTTACGTCTACAGCTCTCCACCTCCACCATACTACTCGCTTACTCCCAAGCCCGCATACAAATCTCCACCACCTCCATATGTCTACAGCTCCACCACCACCGACTACTCGCCAACTCCTAAGCCCACCTACAAATCTCCACCACCACCGTGACGCCTACAGCCTCCACCACCACCATACTACTCGCCTTCCCTAAGCCAATATACAAATCTCCACCACCACCAGATGCTTACAGTTCTCCACCACCACCATACTACTCACCTTCTCCTAAGGTCGACTACAAATCCCCACCACCCCAGTATGTCTACAGCTCTCACCACCACCATATTACTCGCCTTCTCCTAAGCCCATACAAATCTCCACCACCACCATATGTTTACAGCTCCCCACCACCACCGTACTACTCTCCCCTAAGCCCACTTACAAATCTCCACCACCACCATCGCCTACAGCTCTCCACCACCACCATACTACTCGCCTTCTCCAATACCAGCGTACAAATCTCCACCACCACCATATGTCTACAGCTCTCCACCACCACCATACTACTCCCCTTCACCTAAACCATCATACAAATCTCCACCACCACCGTACGTCTACAACTCTCCACCTCCACCTTACTACTCTCCTTCACCCAAGGTTGTATACAAATCACCACCACACCCACACGTCTGTGTTTGTCCACCACCTCCTCCATGCTACTCTCCTTCTCCAAAGATTGAGTACAAATCTCCACCACCACCATACGTCTACAGCTCTCCACCACCACCTTACTACTCACCTGCTCCTAAACCCGCATACAAATCTCCACCACCACCATACGTCTACAGTTCCCCACCACCACCATACTACTCGCCTTCCCCTAAGCCTACATACAAATCTCCACCACCACCATACTACTCGCCTTCCCCTAAGCCTACATACAAATCTCCACCACCACCATACGTCTACAGTTCTCCACCCCCACCATATTACTCTCCTACTCCAAAACCCGCATACAAATCTCCACCACCACCATACGTCTACAGTTCTCCACCCCCACCATATTACTCCCCTTCCCCTAAGCCCGCATACAAATCTCCACCACCACCATATGTTTACAGTTCCCCTCCACCACCGTATTACTCTCCTTCTCCAAAGGTTGAGTACAAATCTCCTCCACCACCATATGTCTACAGTTCCCCACCCCCACCACCATATTACTCTCCTTCTCCAAAGGTTGAGTACAAATCTCCTCCACCACCATATGTCTACAGTTCCCCACCCCCACCACCATATTACTCTCCTTCTCCAAAGGTTGAGTACAAATCTCCTCCACCACCGTATGTCTACAGTTCTCCACCTCCACCATCATATTACTCTCCTTCTCCAAAGGTTGAGTACAAATCTCCTCCACCACCATATGTCTACAGTTCTCCACCTCCACCACCGTATTATTCTCCTTCTCCAAAGGTTGAATACAAATCTCCACCACCTCCATATGTTTACAGCTCTCCACCTCCACCGGCGTATTACTCTCCATCTCCAAAGGTTGAGTACAAATCTCCTCCACCACCATATGTCTACAGCTCTCCACCTCCACCGGTGTATTACTCTCCATCTCCAAAGGTTGAGTACAAATCTCATCCACCACCATATGTCTACCAATCTCCACCACCACCATCATACTCTCCTTCTCCAAAGGCTGAATACAAATCCCCTCCCCCACCCTCATATTATTAAATTGTTCTATGAACATTTAAAATAAGATACCAAATGTCAGTCCTATGTTTTTTGTTCTTCTTGTGCGTAGTCTATTTTGATTTCAAAAGTTCGGATGAATTCTTTGGCTACTGAAATTTCATTTGGATTCATGTTTTTTATATATTTCGGTGTTATGCAATCCATATTTGTAACTTTGTTATAAGTTTCTTGCAATTCTTTACCCGTTTAAAATAAAGGGAAACTTTTTAAAAATAGTTTCAGATATTTAAAAGTGAATAGCTACACCTGACCACACTTTTCTGAATTTTGAACCGATAACAATGTGTATCGCTCTCGCAGCCCTTGGTTTGTTGGTCCTCATGTCTTAGCCCATTTTTTTTGGTAATAATCATCTGGTTGGTTCGCTATTATATAAAGCTTGTAAAAGGTATTTAATGACTCCACAATTATTTCTATTATTTACCCTTACTCGACCGGGCATCCATCATGAATTGACTGCCAGTTAAGCACGCTAACTTCAAAAGCTTCGCAAGAGAGACTCTCGAAAAGACAAGTTTATATGATATAAATAATTAGAGAAGTTCACTAACTGATGTAACCATAAACATTAAAACATTAGTAAGATAATATTTAAAAACTTATATAACAGTCAATAAATAAATACCATGTAGTTCCTCTAAACGTACATGAAACTAAAGTTTATTTGAAAGATGATATACTAGAGAAAGATGATCAATTAAGAAGGTTGTAAAATTATTCACTGAATTGCTATTTCAGTGTTTTGTGATCATGGTTTTAGTGAGTTTAAATTCACTTAGTTTAGTTATGAAACAAATAACTATAGATATACCGATTAGAGTTTGAATATAAAGTTTATTTGAAAACTTTCCATGATTGCTATCCCATATTCAACCCCTATTTGGTATTACATAAACTTTTCTTTTTGTAATATCTATTACATAAACCAGTTTTTCTTAACTAGGTTACGTGAATCTAAAACTCACTAAAAACATGGTTACTAAAAATTCAAGGCATAAAATCACTGTATAACATTCGCAATTTCATCACTTTAATTTTCGCTGGTATTTCTTTAGTATCATCTACATATCCTCTATGTGTTGATTTTTATTTATCATATTGAATATCACATGAAAATACATTTCATATATAGAAAACACTTGTAATATTTTTATTAGTTTAAATATTTATCAATGTGAACTTTGAATATTATAATTTAATTGATAGTTTGTTTTATCAAATTGGCTGAAAAGTAAAAAAAAAATGATAGACACCTAAACTTATACAAAAAAAAAATAAAAAATAAAAAAAAAAAAAAACATAGGCCAATGCTTCCATTTTTTTTCACAAAAGCACGGCTCTGTACTTCGCCTTTTATGGTGGAATGGCGTACGCAATTGTAGCTACTAGCTAAAGTAGTTATTGGATATTCAATACTTGCTCGGTTTTGCTTGGTTCAGTTGTAGTAAGTGGCATGTTCTTCGAAAGCATGTGTGCTGTGACCTTATCATCTGGCTTCCAGGGAAATCTATTCTATGGTACCGTTCGCTAGGGCCATCTGTATACTTTCCGTTACGAGAAGTAGAAGATATTGAAAGCCTTCATTCGATCACGACGCTTGGCTTTCGGAAAATCAACCAGACAACTATCATCAAGGTCATTACAATGTGTTAAAGAAATATGTTATATCTTTTATTTAAGTATGTATTTCAATATGTTTTCCTATTACATACTAACTAATCCGTAATAAATCTTTGCTAATTTAATAATAATCAATTATTCCTGCCGCCCTATGCTACTAACCATCATCTAGTTATATAACTTGAAACATGTAAAATTCTTCATGGGCTCGATAAGATTATGAATAAATGCAGTTTGCTTATACCTCTGGCCTTCTAATAAAAGAATTAGGTGAATGAGTCAAAATTTTAGTTGAGTACACGAATAAATGTTGAAATTTCATAAACATGTTTTGAAATTATTGCTATTGAACATTCAACTGTTTCTGAATCGGGCATTGATTAGCGATGATATACATGACCATGAAACATGCATGCATGTTCCTCAAATTCCAATTGATGATGGAAGAAAACAACCCGACAAATTTGAAAATACAAATCAAACAACAACATTTAACAAAAAAAAAACAAGAATAAACTGCCAAAATGGTGGCTTCTGAATCAAATGTATATGAGTTACGACTATGTAGATCGAACCAATGACAAAACCTCTGAACTCTAATATATATATATATATATATATATATATATATATTAATAAAAGTAATTCTTTGCGTCTGCTTTATAACTAATCTATTTGACATGATTATGACGCAAATTGAAGTCTATTTGACAAATTAGATGTCTTCGTTGACGCAAATTAAGGGTTCAAGATCAATAAAAGAAGGCTCGTTATAAATAAATAAATATTAAAAATATGATATGTTACGGGAAAATTATGTGTTCTCTAGCAGTTTTAGTGATATGAATAAAATCTTCAAAAACCTCAAATTGATCAATGAGAAGTTTTTTTTTGTTAAAGGATCAATTAGAAGTTCATATATCTAATTGACTATATGATCAATTAGAAGTTCATATAGCATTAGAAGTTCATATATCTAATTGACTATATGTCTTTATCTAAGTTTCTTGACGATTGGTTCACTAACTTGATTCAAAACGTGTTTTACCCCATTTTGTTCATTGGATAAAGAAACTTCACTGTCAAATTATCATCATGTCTAATTGACATCTTATACAAATACTCGGAAGTTTTTTAAAATAGACAAATTACCCAAATTAGGTTGCATCATCTAAAATTCAAGAAGTACACTATTTTGTTTAGGTTTTAGAATTTTGAATTAGAGTTTGGTTTATACTTTATACTACTTTACCAAATTTATGAAATTCTAAACTATTTTCTTTAATTATTCTATCTTATATTTTTGATAATACTTAATCTAATTTATTGATCAATCTATTTTGTCTACTGAATATATAAGCGATAGAAGTTAAATAGATTCAAAGTCGGGCCTAAAATCAAGCAAGACAAGTTTGGATTTGCGGTCCTATGATATATATTTAATCGGCCGTTTTTTGGTAATAAAAGCTTTAGTAGGCTAGTGGCTAAAGCTTTCTCCTCCTAATTTCCAGATCACTGGCCTTGAGTAGACTAGTAGTAAAATGTACAAAAACTCAGACATAAAACTGGCTTTGAATATGAGAAATAACGTCAGATATTTGTGTCTTAATAACCCAGCCACCATTTGTATGGTAAGAGACTATAATCCAATTAATCGATACAACGATTTATTCGACCAAAAAAAAAATGTCCATGTAAAAACCATCAAACCTTCTTCTTATGAAAATAAAACACGTGAGTGAATGGCAACATCTTACGGCAACGATAAAACGTATAAAAAAAAAAGAAAAGAAGAAGAGTAAAAGCAACATTTTACGGCAACGATAAAACGTGTAAAAAAAAGAGAGAAAAGAAAGAAGAAGAGTAAAAGTTAGTGATATTAGAAATAATATCTTAAAAATTAGTGATTAAAAAAACAAGAAACTCTAATGATCGATTGTAAAGAAACAATGAAAGAATCTAAGACATTATATATAATTTAATATTTAGTTGAAAAAATAATTTTATAGTGTACAATTCAGTATAATTCTCTCATAGTTTTTACTTTAGTCATTATTATTTAGGAACAATGTTTTTTACTTAAAAATGATCAACCTATATAAATTTAGAAAATTAGGCCAAATAATAATCATATTATTTTAAAAAAATATATGAAATCATTAAAAGTGATATTGAAATTAGTTATATATATATAGTAATTTTAAATATCAATTATATTATTATGTACGTCGTATTCCAAATAATGATCATCTTATTCCGACGTAAGCCGGTATTCATCGACGAAATACCAAAAGTAATTGAAATCAAAATTAAAACCGATACAGAACATGGAGACACAGAAGAAAAATTATGAGTCCACCGTTGGGTGTCTATTTTCCTTTGTTCCTCCAAAGTATTCTAATTTTGGGTGTGTTTTTTTTTCCTCCATGCATAACGTTTGTATCATTTTTGAAATTTTCCTTTTTTTTAAACTATCCTGCAATTTTCTGTTGAATGGCAAACCATCCTTTTTTAGTCAAAAATTACATTAAAAAAATCCTCCAATTTGTTAGGAGTTTTGATCCCTAAATAGATAAGCAAATGAACAATTCCGGGTGATGAGAAATGTCACATAATTTAAAGGGAAAATATAAGTAGAACTGTCACAGACCTTCGGCTATAAATAGAGGAGTAGAGAGCATCTTCTTGTAGCAAGTAGAATTGTATTCATTTCACAAAGTGTCACTCTCTAAATCCTCTATTTTCGAAAACAGCTCCTAAGGTCCGTCTAGAAAAGTAAATCATGATTATGATCTCTCTTTCTAATCACTAGTCTAAATAAAACCATTCTAATATTTTTCGTTATCCGGTTGTTTTTCTGTTAACTCCTTGATATTTTCCCATTATAATTTATAACCTAATTCAACTTCTTCTTTTTTTTTTTGGTTTTGATAAAGAACCTGTTTCGATTTTTGATCGCATCCACGCCTGGTTATTTTTTGTTAAACCGGAATATCTCCACCAGTTTCTTGTATTTTCTTAGTTTCTCGTAATTATGTCTCTTTGGTAACGAGTCTCTTATGAATCTGACGTCTGAGTCGAGCCACTAAGATCAACTCAATAGCTAATCACATATCTTTTAGTTTTCACAATTTTCTTCTTTTTTTTTTCTGTTTGGTAACATTTTTCACAATCTTCTTATCTAAATTCTTCCTTTTTTGTGTGTGTTATTGGAAATAAAAGAAATGCCGACAGAGTCGTATGAAGATGCCATTAAAAGACTCGGGGAGCTTCTCAGGTACACTCTCTCTTTCTCTCCCAATCATTTCCGACATTTTGGATTTTGCAGGTTGTGGGATGATCACAGCCGTTGATCATTTGGCCACATATATCGTACCTCGTACCCTGTGGTTTATTCGTTAATAAAGAGTATAATATATCAATTTTGCAGTAAGAAATCGAATCTGGGGAATATGGCGGCCGCAAAGATCAAGAAGTTGACGGATGAGCTAGAGGAACTTGATTCCAACAAGTTAGATGCCGTAGAACGAATCAAATCTGGATTTATCCATTTCAAGAAAAATAATTATGAGTACGTAAAAATTATGGCCATGAATGTTTGATAGTTTTTTAGGAGTTTTTGGTTTTTGGTTTTTTTTATTTTTGGTTTTTAGTTTTTGATTTTTTTTTTTATTTTATGTAGATTTTAAGCCATGAATGTTTGATGGTTTTTTAGTGGTTTTTGACTTTTGGCTTTTTGTTTTTGGTTTTTTATTGTTTTGATTTTTGATTTTGTGTAAATTTTAGTTTTTCAAAATCTCTTTAAAACTCATATAAGTAAGATTCTGTATTCTCTTCACAAATGTGGAAAAACCATCAAAATCCAGATTTTCTATTTTTTAGAAAATCCACTTTTTCTAAAATCATGAATAACAATAAATTAAAATTTTAAAAAATCTAAAACTAAAAACCACTTTAAAAAATTATCGTTATTCAAGGCCTATATTCTTTATTCGATTTTTCTTTTTCCTTCCGTATGGATCCGTCCATTTCAAATGCTTTTTATATGGATAAAAGTAAAAATCCACCACCTTTTTCTACTTATATTATAATTGTGCTTATAAAGTTAAATGAACTTATTTAGTCTAGCTACTTAATCAAAAGGACAAAATTAGACAGAATTTTTTTTATTATTATCAATTATGGATTGTTTAAAATGTGTCTTGGTTAAATTTTTTTTTTTTTTTAAAAAAGAGTTTTGAGTTTGATGTTTGCTCATTATATTATTTGGTTTCTTCAATTTCCAGGAAGAATCCTTCTTGTACAATGAACTTGCCAAGAGCCAGAGCCCCAAGGTTTTTTTATTCTGCCAATCACTTCATTATTCTTTCTCCTCTTAGAGATTTTACTTTTCTAATTTGAAATTTCTCTAATGGACCAAAAAGACTTTTGATCTAGTAATAAATCTTGTAACTTAATGGGCAAGCCAGAAAACCCCTAAAACTAGAAATGAGGATTAAGACTTGAAAGAGATCCTTTTATTCAATAAGAAATATTTTGCAGTTTCTGGTGTTTGCTTGTGCGGATTCAAGAGTTTCCCCTTCTCACATATTAAATTTCCAACTTGGTGAAGCCTTTATCGTCAGAAACATTGCAAACATGGTGCCATCTTTTGACAAGGTTCATCCTTTACAAAACTGATAATATCAATTTTGTTTCAAATCTCTTTCTTTACATAAACATCCCAAGTTGTAATTAGTGATTAAACAACTAACTAATCTTAAGCTTTTGTCTTTGGAAACTTGCAGACGAAACACTGTAATGTTGGTGCTGCCCTTGAATATCCAATTACAGTCCTCAACGTACGTACTAATTAATTAATAGCCGTCTTCGTTAGCATCTATAATCGATATTTAGAGATGTGTATCTTGTCTTTGCTCCTTTGATTGTACATGGTGAGCATAAGTAAGATGCTTAGAAAAAAAGTTGATGTGACCTAGTTTTAACCCTAAGAGGAGGTCCCACAAAGTAATACTTTCAACAAAAATTTTGAGCCTTTAAGATAATGTAATGTTGTCATTATCAGGTGGAGAACATTCTGGTGATTGGTCACAGCTGTTGTGGTGGAATAAAGGGACTCATGGCTATTGAAGATGATACAGCTCCCACTAAGACGTACTAACCTCAAAAGCTAATCTAATCAACTTTGAGTTTCTTGACGATTGGTTCACTAACTTGATTGAAATTCTTGTAAATGGCAGCGAGTTCATAGAAAACTGGATCCAGATCTGTGCACCGGCGAAGAACAGGATCAAGGAGGAAAGTAAAGACCTAAGCTTTGACGATCAGTGTAACAACTGTGAGAAGGTAAGTAAACAAGAAAAGACACAATCTTTGCTCTGTTTTATGTCTTGCTTTTAAAGTACAAACTGATGAGATTGTCTCTCCGGTGTGAGCAGGAAGCAGTGAACGTGTCTTTGGGGAATCTGTTATCTTACCCATTTGTGAGAGAAAGAGTGGAGAAGAACAAGCTCACCATCAGAGGAGCTCACTACGATTTCGTTAAAGGAACGTTTGATCTCTGGGACCTCGACTACAAGACCACCCCTGCTTTTGCCTTGTCTTAAAAGATGCCTACTCAAATATTTTCTCTGTATTGCTTCAAAGTGTGTTCTTATAATCTTCTTCTGTTGCTTCTGTAATGTCATCTTTGCAATTTCTGTTTCAAAAGAAAAGAATAAGCTTTCAAGAGCAATCTTTTATTCCCACCCTCATTGAGTTTACAAAGAGAATATAACACTTTTGAGACTTTGCTTAGCTTATACACATAGATAAAGGCTACACTCAAGCCAGCTCCTCAAGGGATAGGATATACAACGATCTTCCCTGTGGCATGGTTCGTTTCTAAGTATGAGAAAGCATCCGCGACTTGGGAGAATGGGAATGGTCCTTTGGGATCAACCACAGGCTTCACCTTCCCACTCTCAATGTAAGGGTTCAGTTTCTTCAAAACATCGCCGTTAGATGTCACAACAAATCTAAAACCCGGAGGTGTAACAGCTCCGGTCAAAGCCACAACTTTCCCTCCTTCCTTAATCACCTTCACCGCCTTATCACACATCCCTTTTAACAAACAAAAGATGGTTTTTTAAAAAGAGTGTTTTGGTTATAAAAAATCTGTTATAGTGTTTTGAGTATTGTTTACCAATGGCGTCAAAGACAACATCAAACTTGTCAGGCAAGTCTTCTATATTCTCCTTTGTGTAATCAATAGCTAAATCAGCACCTAAGCTTCTCACTAGCTCAAGCTTCCCTGCACTCGCTGTTGCAGCCACCTTTGAAGCTCCATACACTTGCTTCGCCAGCTGTATCGAACACGAATATTAGGAATCATTCAGTAATCACCAATCTCTGATTCTTAGGTTACAAGAAACTAACGATTTTAACCTGAATCACAAGGCTCCCTACTCCACCGGCGCCATTAAGAACAAGAATTGACTTTCCCGCGGAGAATTCGGTTCTAACTAAACCTTCATCGGCGGTTTCTATAGCCAATGGAAGCCCTGCAGCTTGCGCGAAATCGATGTTTTTAGGTTTTAAAGCTAAAAGCTTCTCTTCCACGGCTGTGTACTGTGCTAAAGAACCGAATTGCTTCGGACCTTCTAATGCTTTCTCGCTCACGTCTGCATACACTTCGTCTCCTTCTTTGAAATCTTTCACCGCACTTCCCACTTTTACTACTACTCCGGCAACGTCGTATCCCGGAACAGTCTAGTCCAATGAAAATTCAAATGATAAGAATTCAAAATCTTCTTAAGAGAGGGGAAATTGAATTTACCGGGAGAGGCGAATCCGTGGCTTTGAATTTTCCTTGCCGTCTTTTAGCGTCGACGGGATTAAGAGCCGCCGCAACAACTTTAATCAGAACCTGATCTTCTTTAATCTCCGGCACAGCAATGTTACTCTCAAGCTTTAGAACATCAACTCCGCCGTACTCACCGTACACCCACGCCTTCATCTCTCTCGGAATTGCATCCGCCGCGACATTGACCGCCGCTGAAGTGCTCTGAGAGCTCGCCGAGATACTCAATAATTTCCTGCTGACTGTTTTCACGCAGGATCCGAATCTACCACCGTTTAATCGGAAAACCTGCGATTTTGTTGTGGGAGAACAATGAAGAAAAGGTGACGCACGGCGGAGCACGGGAGTTGTGGCGGTGGTTGTTGCAAGCGCTGCGTTCATTTTTCACTCGGCCACTAATCTACTGTCCCAACGGCTTATCTCTTTCGCTTTCCTCTGTTTTAAAACACTCTGTTTCGTGGCTTTTTCTCGTTGGTCGTTTTTTTCTGTGGTTGTCGTTTTAATTGTTTTATCACAAAAAAACGAAATAATTTGGCGAAAACAAAAAGGAAACCTTTGCCCTATGTATAATTTTTTTCTTTCTTTTCTTTAGTTATCGAGAGTATTTATAATATTTTTCGGGCCCATAATCGTTTTTTTCTGAAGCTGATTTGCGATTCATCTAGAAGAAAATGACAAGAATTGTAAAATTTTTAGAGAATTCTAGAAAGTGTCACTAGAATCAGCAATACATTTTTTTTTATCATACCGCTACCACTTTGAAAAAATTTCGTTTTTTTTGTCACACAAAAATCTGGAACCGCCTCCATTGAACATGGTCATCTATCGAACCATTATTTTGGTGACAATGTGCAATTTTTAGGTGACAAAGCGAAGACACAATCTATATTAATGAGCCTAAACTGTAATTGGGTTTGAATAATAGGCCCAAGAGTTGTGATGAAACTGATGTCAAAATGAAAAGTGAGATGAATATCATTCATCTAGGCACGATGAGATTGACCATAGAAACCGCGCACAACGAAGCACGATGTGTACACGTGCCGAATTTTGATTGGGTCATTAGTCGAGCTTATAGATCCACCGTCCATTTTTCCCCAGAACTGTAAAAGAGAAAAAGACTTCTTCCAGCTCGAGTGTTTTTAGAAAACGTCAATCAGATCTTCCACCTTCGATTATCCAAAGGTAAGCTCCCATTAAAACCCTTTTCCTCTGAGAATTTTTAATATTTTCTAGATTTCAAAAACAGCCCCAGCTTCAAATCTCTGTTTATTGTAAATTATTATGTTTCTGATAAAGATATCTATTGTAAATTATGCATGCACTATTACTTAATGTTTAAATTCAATTTTCCTTTGTTTCTTGTTTTGTAAGCGGAAGAACAACCACAATTTTTAGAATTTTTGTTGTTTTAAAGATTATATGTTATGAAAAAAAAAAAAACTAATTGGATTAAGAAACTTTTGGTATATCTGGGCATGTGCATTAATTGATCTGCTTTCTAATTCTTATGTCTTGTTTGATTGTTTCTCAATATATTATTTAAATCTTATAATCAACTATGATCATTTGACTTGGTACAATTAACAAATCATGATTTTGTTATTACAGGCTCTTGTTATTGAAAATGGCAGACACTGAACCGGGTTTGAGAAAACCAGCTTTCACTAAGGTTGATCAGCTACTTCCTGGGACTAGCGGACACAATGTCAACGTCAAGATCGTTAGCACAAAAATGCTGTTACAGAAAGGTCGTGCTGATGGTCCTCAAGCTCGTCAGTTGCGGATTTCTGAATGCATTGTCGGAGATGAGACAGGAGTTATTGTTTTTACCGCAAGAAATGACCAAGGTAAGCTAGTGAATAATTAAAATTCTAGTAATTAATGTTAGGTTAGTGAAATAATTAAAATTTTCATATGTTATCTTCATTTTGGTTTTGTGTGTTGTAGTGGACTTGATGAAAGAGGGATCCACTGTAACTCTACGAAATGCGAAAATCGACATGTATAAAGGATCAATGAAGTTAGCTGTAGACAAATGGGGTTGCGTTGAAGTCACAGAGCCTGCGCGCTTCAAAGTGAAAGAAGATACTAACATGTCTCTTATCGAGTATGAGCTCGTAAACGTCGCTGAATAACCCGCTAGAGGAACGACTCAACAATAAAGAAACTCAATCCTAACCGTTAATATTGGCATCTAGAAAAGAGTTAAACCCTGATCAGCTGGTATTGATCTGCACTAAGTTATGTTAAGACTTAAGAGTGATGGCTCTAATAGTTAATGGAGAGAATTGGCTTATGTTGTTATGCTTGTTATTATTACTTTGTAACACCTTTTGTTTTACAATGTCATCATTATTACTGTTAAGGATTTTTGTGATACATTATTGTTTTGCAATGTTATCATCATAACTCTTTGTCTCGTTTCACAAAGATGAAAAATCCTATTAAAGAAAAACTAAAAAGAATGCAAATCTTTCTATTGGCCAATGCCCATTATGATTATCTTTCTATTTTGAGGTTATATATACAAATGTAAAAGATAACCAAAATGCAACGAGATATGGGCTTGACTCTAACTCTAAGACCTTAGTTTGAGTTAGGGTAATGATTTTGGAGAAGAAATGTTGTGGTGTGAAGTGATGGGCTAATGCAGTTGACTTCAAATATGTGTGGAGGAGAGCGTCATCATTGTGTCATGACTGATGGCTTCTTGTTTTCCTTTGTCGTTTAATTTGTTTATGTTCTTTAATTATTTTATCTTCTCACATTTTAAATGTTTTGTCCTCGTCACATATGGGGTTATGAAACTTGATATAATAAACGAACAATTATATGGATACTCAATAGTTAGCAAAGAAAAAGTTTCCGCCAACAAAAAGTAATGTATCTTTTCATGATTGTATTAAGTGGGCAATGTTTAGTGCGTTTAGTGATCTTTTAGAGTTGTTTCCTTATCCTTCTCCCAATCAAAATGGAGAAATTTGGGGTTAATACAATGTATTCAGATTTGTTGATGAATGGACTAGAGCTTGTAATTTAGTGATTTGTGTTAGTATCATTAGTGTGTTATCATCTATATTCAAATTGGCATAATGTATGTTAGTGGTAAAAGAAAATGTTGGTGAATACTAGATTCAAATCCAAGACGTAACACAAAAAATTAATTATTAGACTAAAAGGTCCGTTCGATTTAAAAGTATTTATGAGTAATGAGTGGATAGTATAGTGCAGTCACTTAAGGTTCTTACTTTAGAAAATAGCGCCATCGAACGTTTAGCTCTAATAAACATAATAATTGAGATAAAGTGTGAATTAATATATGAATTGTTGCGGGAAAAATATTTAGAGTTTGGTTCGTCTACAACTCTTTTTTTTTTTTTTTTTTTTTGGTAAAATGTTATATTCGTCTACAACTTCTTACTTTGTTGACCATCTATGTAAAGTGTGGATTCCAGAAAATGAAATAGGGAATGTTATTTTATTTTCTCCGTTATTTATTGTATATCTAAAGTGTAGATTCTGTATTGGTAATTTGCATGTACCTAAACTACCGATCATGCCAAATTGATGGAATTTCTACGTGATTAACATAAAATTTCACGAAACAGTTAGATTTTATTATTTTATCTCTATATTATTTTTTACTTAATAGAAAACAATTATATTTGTTTTGACAAAAATGTTTTGCTTACAAAAACAAAAAATTTGTCTAGTAGATCAAAATAATGATTTTTTTTTTTTTGCAGCACCATTTCCACAGGAATATAGGATATACATGTTGTTAAACAAAAATGGATAAAAGTTTTCTGATAGCCTTTAGACCACTAAAGAGTAAAGAATTTATTATGTAATTAACTAATCAATGCGTTAATTACATTCTATACACTCTCAAAATAATATAAGCCTTGGTTCAAACTTAAAAAATATTTATAAATACCACACACATTTGCATCGACAACCCACCAACATTCTCTCTGCCTCCATCGAATGTTTCCTCTTCAAACAAAAATGCTTAATCACTTGCTTCTTCTCCTACCCTTCTTGTCTTGTCTCTTCCATGTAATAAGTCAAAACTCAAATCGTTCATGTGAATCTATCGTTTTACATCCCTAGAATCGATTCGTTTCAGATTTTATTAGATTTGTTTTCCGTTTATTCTCTGATCATTTAATTTTTTTTTGTAACTTCCACAAAATGCAGGTAGTTATCGTCGGTTTTTCGCCGGAGAAGAATCCGTTTACACCCAAAGCGTCTTTAGTTCGTTACTGGAACAAAGAGATCCGTTTACACCAATCACCAGGATCAGCGTTTCTCCTCTCCAAGGCTTCTCCTCTCACCGCCGTCGCCTCCGCCACATTCGCAAAACTCGCATCCGAAAACTCTCTTCCTAATCGTCTCCCGGACTTCTGCTCCGCCGCGAACCTCTTTTGTTTCCCTGATTTAGGCCCAACTCTTGAGAAACATAGCAACGACGTCAAATTCTCCGTCTACGACCAAAGAAACTTCACCAACTACGGCACAATTCGTCCCGGCGGAGCCGACTCGTTCAAGAATTATTCACAGGATGGTAACGGAGTAACCGACTCTTTCCGACGGTACAGCCGTGATGCCGCCGGTCACGACGATAAATTCGCAAGCTACGCCGATAACAGCAACGTCGTCGAAGAAAACTTCAATTCCTACGGCACAGCAGCCACCG
>CM051365.1:14245562-14345562 GCA_028015245.1 Cardamine occulta | reverse complement strand
GCGGCTCCGGCGATTTCAAAAGCTATCAATCCGGTGTGAACAATCCAAACAGCCGCTTCACAGCGTATTCCGACGGCGGAAACGGTCGTGCTCAGACGTTTAAAACCTACACTCACCAAGCCAACGCCGGACCGGGTCAATCTTTCACCAGTTACGGCAAAAATGGTAACGGAGTTCCGAACGAGTTCTCTTCTTACGGCGTCTCCTCCAATGTAATCGGCTCAGATTTCTCCAACTACGGTGAAAACGCTAACGCAGCCAACGACACCTTCAAAGGCTACGGCGTCGATGGAAATGTTCCACAGAATAACTTCAAAAACTATGGTGCCTCCGGAAACGCCGCCGTCGACACATTCATGAATTACAGAGACAAAGCAAACGTCGGCGACGATTCGTTCTCTTCCTATGCCAAGAACTCAAACTCAGAGAAGGTAGATTTCGTAAATTACAGCAAATCTTTCAATACCGGTTCGGAATCGTTCACCGGTTATGGTAAAGGAGCTGAAGGAAACAAAATCGATTTCAAAACGTATACTCATAACTCAAAGTTCAAAGATTACGCTAAAACCGGCGTCAAATTCGCTAAATACAACCAGAGCCGACTCGGCGACCGCGACGGCGATGGCAAAACCGTAAATAAATGGGTGGAGCCTGGCAAATTCTTTAGAGAATCAATACTTAAAGAAGGTACAGTGATAACAATGCCTGACATTAAAGACAAAATGCCGAAAAGGTCCTTTTTGCCACGTAGCATTATCTCGAAACTACCGTTTTCGAAGTCAAAGATCGCCGTGATCAAACGTCTTTTCCACGCCGGCGATAACTCGACGATGGAAGGTATAATCTCCGACGCGTTAACGGAGTGCGAGAGATCGCCGGCCGTCGGTGAGACGAAACGATGCGTTGGATCGGCTGAGGATATGATCGATTTCGCTACATCAGTGCTTGGTCGGAGTGTGGTACTTCGGACGACGGAGAGTGTAGCTGGATCGAAGCAAAAAGTCATGATTGGGAAAGTCAAAGGAATCAACGGTGGAGAAGTGACGAAATCTGTGTCGTGTCATCAAAGTTTGTATCCTTACTTACTGTATTACTGTCACTCTGTGCCTAAAGTTCGGGTCTACGAGTCCGATCTTTTAGACCCGACGAGTAAAGCCAAGATTAACCACGGTATTGCCATCTGTCATATGGACACGTCAGCTTGGGGTGCGAGCCATGGAGCTTTTGTTTTGCTTGGGTCCAGGCCAGGTCAGATCGAGGTCTGTCATTGGATCTTTGAGAATGATATGAATTGGGCCATCGCTGATTAACCATGTCGTAGCGAAATGAATAATGAATGTTATTTTTTTTTTTTGTAATTTATATTCAAGTAACGATACAAATTTAATATTCTCCTACGATTATGTTAAATAATATGTTCATGTTGTATTAGGATTATGTAAAAACATCCGAAAGCTAAAGATGTTAAAAAGAAAGAAAGAAATAAAGACTTGTTACTAATTGCGGTGGAATGAATATTTTCTATAGTATGAATTTCTGTGGATACATCAAATCAAATAAAAGGAAAATCCTATATTAATTAAAAAAATGATTTACGTTCTAGATTATTTGTGTTAGAAAGATGAGAAGGAATTTTTATGTAGCATTATATAAAATTTTAAATGTTATAATTAAAACCATGATCTAAAAACATAAGGAGAGAACTAAAAACAAGACAAACACGATAAAAGGGAGAAGTCACAAGGTGGCGGTTGTTTAAAAGGGACAATGCGACTCTCTTATTGAAACTTTATGGATGTCGTTTAAGCTAAGCAAAAGTGAAACAGACAGATTTGGATTTGTTGGAATGTTCGATGAGCCGACCACATTCACATGTCCTTTTTCTTTATGTTTCACGAAATTAATTTTTGGTTTAGCAAGCATCAGAAGTTTAGTTCATATATCTCAGCGATACCTAGCCCTATCATTTTGAATCATTATCTGCAGGCCCCGCCCTATTAAATCCGCTGCGAGACGAATGCGGGTCGAACAAATTCGGGTTTTAAATGTAGCGGATCATGCGGATGCGGGTGTTATATATTGCGGAGCGGATGCGGATTACGTTATTTTAATTTGCGGGTCATGTGGGTATCCGCTAATATTTGAAATTGCGTCATTTTGAGGTTTTATAATTGTAAAATTGTGTGTTGTTTTAAAGAAATTGCGTGTTGTTTTTTTAAATACTGTGTCGTTTTAAATCTTCTTTTAGGGTTAATGGTAGAAACAGAATAATATTCACATCTATCTCTTTTTTTTGTCTGTGCCTCCTTTTCTTTTCTCTTTCTCTCTCTCTGCAAGACTGCAAATTGATCTGTTATGGTCGACGGTTCAAGCTCCATCCTCGTTCTTCTTCCTTTGATTGAGGAAGGTAAGCTTTCTCCTCTTCATCCTTTGGCATCAAATCTTGTTTGTTCGGTTTGATTTTGAATTCATGATTTGATTTTTGGTTTGCTGAGTCTCATTTTTTCTTTAGTTTGCCTCTGAGTTTTCTCTTTTTAGTGATTGATCTCTTTTTTAAATTCTCCTTTTGTATATTTGCCCTTAACAAATTCTAGATATGGAATCTGAGAAGCAAAGTCCAGCTGATTGTGGGAATATGCCAAAGAATCAGACTGCTGCTAGTGAAGGGTCAAGTTTATCACAATCAAATCACTGTGATCACCAAAGTCAGTAGTGAGGGTGTCTCTGAACTCAGAGCTAAGTGCAATTATTGCTCAAAAGACTATGCTTATGAATTACACAAGAAAGGTACATCTAACTTTAACCGGCATTCACTAGTATGCAGCAAAAAGCCAAGAGATGGTGATGTAAGTGCAAGACTTGTTAATTTAGAGGGGAAAATACGAGCTAGAAAGATTGATCAGCTTGTTTTCCGTGAAATGGTAGCTAAATGCATAAGTAAGCATGATCTACCCTTCTCATATGTTGAATATGATAGAGTTAGGCTAATCTGAAAGTACTTGAATGCTGATGTCAAGTTTATTAGTAAAAATACAGCTGCATGCGATATTTTTAAGTTTTATGAGAATGAAAAGACAAAGTTGAAGACAGAGCTGTTGAAAATTCCTGGTAGAATAGCATTCACATCTGATCTTTGGTCTGCTATAACTATGGAGGGGTATATATGTTTAATCGCCCACTATGTAGATAGGCATTGGAAGTTAAGGAATAAGATTATGTCCTTTATATATTTGTCTCCTCCACATACTGGAATCGATTTAGCTATGAAGATCCTAGAGGTGTGGAAAGAGTGGGTGACTGAGAGGAAAATATTTTCCCTGACCTTAAATAATGCGAGCAATAATGATAGCATGCAAAACATACTGAAGAAGCAGCTGTTAATACAGAACTATTTGCTGTGTGGTGGAGAGTTCTTCCATGTAAGATGCTCTGCCCACATTCTGAATATGATTGTCCAAGAGGGGTTAAAGGTGATGGGTAATGCTTTAGGAAAAATCAGAGATAATATCAAATTTGTTCAAGCTTCAGAGTCTCGTGGTAAATTGTTTGCAAGCTGCGTGGATTCTGTTGGGATTAATCTTAGGGCTGGTTTGACATTGGATGTGTCTACACGCTGAAATTCTACGTTTAAGATGCTTGATAGAGTTATCAAATATCGTTTTACATTTGATAGTTATCAAGGCATTGATCCAATCTACAAGTTTCTTCCCACAAGAGCTGAGTGGGATCTAGAAATACAAATATGTGAGCTGCTGCAACCTTTTGATGAGATTACCAACTTGATTTCAGGTTCTACTTATCCTACCTCAAATTTATATTTTATGCAAGTGTACAAGATTGAGTATTGACTGAGAGCACATGAGGATAATGGAGAACATGTTATCTTTGAGATGGTGGAGGATATGAAAGCCAAATTTGACAAGTATTGACATGATTATAGTGAGATCCTTGCTATGGTGGTTGTTTGTGATCCTAGGTTTAAGTTGTCACTACTTGAGTTTTGTTTCACAAATTTAGATCCGAGTACGAGTCAACAAAAGGTGGACAATGTGAAAGATAAACTGAATCTGCTTTTTAAAGTTTATTCCAAGCCAACAACCCAAAGCTCTCAATCTATGGAAAACTTACAAGACGTAGTGTCTGGAGTTGGTGATTCTCAGTCTCATGGGAAAGCTGCCATTAATTATAATGTAAGTGTATCTATAGTTACTAAGTTTTTAGTTTTGTTTAAAAGATCTTACACATGGCCTGTTTGCATCAATGTAGGATTCAATAACTTCTGCAAAAAGAATGTTACTGCTAGCGGCAAATCTGCGTTGGATTTGTACTTGGATGAACCACCAATTGACGTGGAGATGTTTGCAAGCTTAAATGTTCTTGATTATTGGAAAGATAACTCGCATCGCTTTGGTGAATTATCTAGGATGGCTTGTGATCTCCTGAGCATACCAATCACAACAGTTGCATCTGAGTCTTCTTTTAGCATTGGATCACGGGTTTTAAATAAGTATAGAAGTTATCTTCTCCCACGTAATGTGCAAGCTTTGATATGTGCTCGTAATTGACTTAGAAGTTTCGAACCATATGATAGTAAGTTAGAATGCTTTGTTGATATCTCAGTTATAATTTAATAGTTATAGTTGTACTAATTTTAAAGTTTTTTTGACAGAATCTGAGAGTGGTGAAGTCCATAGTGAAGATGATAACTTGCCTTCCGTAGAGTTTTCAACTTCGTAAGAAATACTTGGTGTTGGAATCAGAGAGTTTGGAGATGATTTGTGTTTGTGAGAAAATCCACCACCTTATGTTTATGTTATGCTTCATTGTATGACTTGATAACTTATGTTTTGTAACTTTTGTTGCCACTTTAAACATTTTTAGACATAATTTTATGTTTTTAAATGGTTTAGTTTTTTTTTTCATTTTTGGTGGGTAATTCGCAAGACCCGCTTGATTAATGCAGGGCGGTGCGAGTAACGTATTTACATTATGCGGGTCAAGCGGATAATTTTTTATTACATAAAATTAACTCAAATCCGCTGCGTAGCGGGTTAGCGGCGCATGACAGGGCTAGCGATACCATACCTCTCAATCTGAAGAAATTAGGATATATTTCAAGTTGATTCTACCAGAATGGATCCGGTCCAACCGATCATAGCATCCTAATTATGGTGAACATGTTTCTTTGTGTGGAAACACATTTCCAGTATTCAGGGGTTAATCAAAATGTTATTGATACGAAAATATCTCAATGAAGTAAAGGAGAAGTGATGTATTGCAGTAATGGGATATGGGGAAGACCAAAACTTATTTAATGAAGATTCACTGAACCATAATTTGTGAGTGTTTTGGGGACAAACAACAAGTTATGTAGCCTATAAAGACATGTAGCTTAGTGACTAGCAAGGTCCTTCTCTAATTTGACTTATACTAATTCACATCATTGTATATTTGTAATAATGCATGTGACTCCATCTTTAAGATGATGGTGTGTTGAAAAAAATATGAATGGGCGTTGCACTAGTAAGTAGTAACTATGATTCTATGAATATATTTTTCATTTTTATTGATATAAATAACTGTGAATAGATAAAGAGTTTGACTGGTGAACATTTTAGAGTAAGAAACAATAAGGTTAATTGCGAGTTTTATTTTACCTAAACCTATAAATCTCTATATGAACTTGAGAAAAATTTGACTTCTCTCTTGTTAGAAACCACCACTTCAACTTCTGACATAAATTGAATTGCATTATCATCACAACAACTATTAATTAACCAACAGATTGTAATATGTACTAAAATTTCGTAAAACATTTCTCATTAGCAACATAACTTCACTCAGAATCTGCTTGCAAATATGAAATAAAGAGCAACAGCAAAATATAGGACGCCATATTAATCGAAAGCTGTAAAGAAAAAGCTCATAAAAGAGCAACCAAATAAGTATCATAATCATGACAAAAACAAGATAACATCATCCAAAAGCAAAAAAATATCTAAAGCTCAAACATATTAGTATTTAAGCGATTTATTTGCAGAAATCGAAAAACCATATACACAACCTACGTCTCCTACCTTCCTCGGTCCCATGTGATCACTCGGCATGGTGTTTGCTAGTCGCGTCTTCCAAGATTGCATCTTGGAGTTAACCTCTGTCCCCATCGACCGCCAAGGCCCAGATCTGGTTGTCCCGGGTGAATACCAATGGATCCAAACAAGGGATTCCCATTTAACCATGAAAAAGGGTCTCTAGGGTCTCGAATTATCTGATGAAATCGAGGGTTGCTTCTTCTTATGGGCAAGTTTTGTCTTGCTAGGTTACTGATTCGTTTCTTTTGCCTCCAAAAAGCACCAAATTTACTCTTCCAATTAACCTCGCCTGTCAATGTGCTAGCTTGACTCCTAGCTTCTTCAAACAGTTTCTGTTTCCACAAATCATTATCTGATGCCAGATACCGCATTTCAGTACAAACACAAGCCATATTACCAATACTCACACCAGGAAGCGACTCCAGTATCTTCAGCTTTAGCTCCGTTGGTAGACGCATCAAGCATGGTGGAGGTTCCAAGCCAGCTTTATCGCAAAGACCCATCAACAACGGGATAACAAAACCATCTTTAACCATTCTCCAGAACATGAACACCTCGCGGTAAGCGCTCGAAGAGCTTTGTTTCTCAAATTTCAAAGTATCCATAACCAAATCGATAACAGGCACAAACCTATGCTTGTCAAGATGAATCCTTTGCACTTTCCCACTAGACCCACCGAGAGTTCCGTAAACTACAACCATAGAGCCTAAATTCTGAAACTTCACAGTAATGGACTCGATTGTATTGACATCCTTAGAGGTAAGTAGCTCAGGTAGAGTATACCTTAGGGATAACGAAAGTAACTCCTTTGAAAACTTATCAGAGCCAGAATTGAACAAAGCGAATCCAGATTCTAACATTACAGCATGAACTGACATAGCCAAGGTCGTCAATTCACTTGTATCACCAGATTTCTCAAGCAATATCTTTTTCAAGAAGAATGGTTCGCTTAACCTTTTGCTTCCAGCAGCAACGAGCTCCACATCCATCGGCTCTGGACCTTCCATACCCATGGATCCTTCGGCTAGATCTTCTACGCCGGAATTCAAATCGGATCTTGCTTGATCGGGGACAACACCGACCTCTGCGAATCCAATACCCATCGAATCGCGAACTAACGCCTGATTCATCACCGATTGAGGAGCTAGGGTTTCGTAATCTCCCATTCTCCAATTCGAAGATTCGCCTCTCTGAATCGATGCAACAAAAGCAGAGCGATTGAGAGAGTAGTAAATTAGATCACCGGATGTTACACCAAGAGATCGAAGCGTATCCTCCGGCGATGAGGCGATGAGCTCGTCTTTACGATTAAGCGATAGATGAACGGAGGAAGGCGTCGTTGGATTGATCAGTCGCTGGAGATCATTGAGAGTGCATGTATCGGCAAATTCAAATCTTAGGGTTTCTCTCGTTTCGTGACGTCTCAACCGTAGCTTCATTTTCGGACACTCTTTTTATGATCTTGTGATGATTTTCTTCAACACGGAAAAATATAATGTACACTCATATAAAGGCTGAGACGGTTACGTTTATGGGCCATATTTGGGCTCATTAATAACTTTCTAAACTATTTGGCCCAACCCAATCAGAAATCGGGTTGATGAGAGCTATCAATAGAGATGGTTCAAAGAAAGTGCATCAGCTTTGCTTAGTTGATTGGCTTCAACTAATCTTTGTTTTGGACATAAGTCCAACTTCTATTCAGGTTTGGTCAGAATTCATTTCACTTTTTAAACTGTCTGAACTACCTCTAAATTTTGTAAAACAACCAAAAAAGTTATTCAACCAATCTCATCAATAATGAGGAATAAATTGATTTAAAAAAGCATATCTTTAGACAATGAGGAATTAATAGAAATTTATGTTCCTAACAATCTAAACAAATAGTAAGAATCCTGAGAAATAGCTGAGAACAGTTTTTGAATGGTAACTATTTTATATTCCTTACAAATGGTAACTATTTTGAAGAATGAATAATAAATAGTTAAATACTCACCACATTACTTACCTGCCATTTTTCTTTAGTGAGGTGCCGAAATCCACATTGACATATATATACTCCACATATACATTAAAAGCGAAATTAAATGTTATTAGATTTACGGTTGACTAATCGGAAAAAAAACTGGAAAACATATGGTAGATTAGCTGAAAACATATGGTAGATTATCAAAAATATTTATTTAAAAACCAGTCAACTCAAATGTTGGAAACAAAGTCAGTATTATTATGTTACCAAATCCATTGATAATAATTTGGTATAAAATGGTAGCTTAATAACTGTTATTGACTTGGCTTAGGAAGCGTATTATAAAAAACAAGATCTCCCCCATATAAATACAATCATATAAATCAAATAGAATAATTACGAATACAATACATAAAAGACCCACCACCAAATTCGACCGTTGCTCACAACGTTCCAAAAAAAAATCCCCAATTTTTTCTTTTTCTTTCAAAAAGGTTTGATTTTTTTTTTTCAATCTTCCCCTTCCTCTTTCTTCTTCAAGTACTTACCGTTGGCTCTCTACGGCTAAGTAAACATCCTAAATTCTTCAATTACGCAATATCGTTCTTCCAGATCTATACCCAGTTCTTGAATATCTGTGATTTTCTCGTCTGAATCAGCAATTCTCGATCTTAAATTCGAAAAAAATGGCGGCTTTAGCTCCCGGAATCCTTCAAAAGCTAATCGACGGGATGAAAACCGGAGTTAAACCCACCGGAGAACACAGAAGCTCTTTATTACAGGTCACAGATATAGTCCCCGTCGATCTTGACGAGAAGAATCTTTTACCCAAACAAGGCTTCTTCATAAAAGTCTCTGATTCATCTCACTCAATCTACGTAAGCCTACCTCCGGATCAAGATGATGTCGTCCTAAGCAACAAGATGCAATTAGGTCAGTTCATCTATGTTGATCGGCTCGATCCAGGGACCCCTGTTCCAATAATCAAAGGCGCTAGACCAATCCCGGGACGTCATCCTCTGCTCGGAACTCCTGAGCCATTGATGAGCACAAGAGGAAAAGTTGAGAAGGAGTCTAGTTCAAGACCTAGAAGAGGTTCTTGGGGTCAAAACGGTGATGTTTCTTCTCCATTTGTGTTAAAGCCTGCGCCTTTGGATTTTGATCTGTGTACGCCGGCGAAACATAGGCTTGGTACGGGTAGATTCATGGCTGCGTCTCCGATGACTAGAGGGAGATCACCAGGTGGAGTTAGGTGTTCTTATGGAGGAGGGGTTTTAGCGAAAATGGCGGATCAGAGTCCTGCGGCTATGATGAGGAAGAGCTGTGTTGTTCCGCCGACTTCGAAGTTTCCGAGAAGTAGAAGTGTTTGTGATAGAGAGACGATGGCGAGGAACTCTGTTTCCTCTGTTCTTCTTAGTCCTTTTAAATCCTCTGTAGGTACATTTTGTTTTGTGTTTATCTTTTGGCTTAAGCATAAAGGGTTTGTTTGAGAATGTGAGAGTATTAACAATGGTTTTAATCTTGATTTTGCAGGTAAAGAAAAGTGACTCACCGCCTCCGAGTATGCGTACTAGAAGAGCAACCGCAGCTGCTTTGGTTGAAGAGGAAAGAGATGCTCCAAAGTCTACTTCGAAGATGGCTTCTCCAAAGCATGAATCTAAGTACGGTAAGCTTGAAAGAACAGAGAAGAGTTCGAGTCTACAAGGAAGACTCGGCGCATTGAGCAAGGTGATTCAATTTGGATTTGGCTAGAACTTTGACTGTTAGATTCAATGGTAAAAGTCTTTTGAGAATGTATTGTTGATACTGAATTTTGATGTCTTTGTATCTGAACAGGAAGCAATACAGCAGCGAGAGACGGCTCAGAAGATAGCTCTTCAGGCATTAAGAGAAGCTACAGCCACAGAAACAGTAGTTAGTCATCTCAAGTACACACAACAATCTCTTCTTGATTGGTTTCATTATATGATTTATGGATTTTTGAGTTTGAAATGTGATAAAGTTCTTGTGAATCTTTTTTGGGACTAAACAGGACATTCGCTAATCTGAGCAAATCAGCAAAAGCTGATTGTCCAGCTGCGTGCTTCGACAAGTTCTTGGAGTTTCACAGCCAGATATCTGAAACCATGACCGAAATCGCGTCTATTGAAGCAGCTGCTTCATCTGCTACTACTGAGAACAAAACTGAAGATGGATCGTCGTTGATACTAAACGAAATCCAGCACAACTCTATTGATCAGGAGAAAACAACATCAAAGAGAAGAACTGTCCTGAAGCAGCAGAAGCAATTGAGATCAAACGATGAGAACAAGAATCCAACAGCTCCATCTTCCGGGATAGGAAACACAGCGAGGTTGGTTAAAGAGATAGAGAAAGAAGCTGCAAATTGGTTCATGGAGTTTATAGAAAAGGCTCTAGAGAAAGGGATGAAGAAGTGTAAAAGCACAAGTGATGCAGATGTTAAGAAGGTTCCACAGTCTCTGATTCTCAAAGTTGTAAACTGGGTGGAAGCAGAACAATCTGCTGATAACACGAGACGATCAGCTCATCCAAAAGCATCACATATTACAAGAAAGCTCAGAATCAAAATGAAGAATCCTTGAACCATAAGCGTGAGGATGTTGAGATTTTATGTTGTCCCCAGTTCTAGTGAAAAGGTTCCACTGTTATTCATTGATTCTATTGTTATTAGTCAAGTTCATATACGCCATGTAAAACGATTTAACACATCAATGAAACTAATAAGAGTTTGTTTTTATAAATCACACAATTTTTGTAGCTTTATGTTTAAATGTGTTGAAGATAAAATACTCTCAGTTTACCAAAGCAAAAGTGCTAAGCCATTATAAACCAACCTCAAGAAATAAGCATAAGTCCAGCTAATTAAAGGTGAGATACTTGGACCTGGTTCGGTTTAGAGCCAGGCCGGGTTCTCGAGGGCAGTGACAACAGCCTTGACTTGCAAGTAATTGTTGAGACTGTAGATACCTTTCTCTCTTCCAATACCACTCATCTTATACCCTCCAAATGGAATTGCGGCATCAAATATATCGAAACAGTTTATCCAAACGCTCCCAACTCTGAGCGCTCGCATCAGCCGGTTCGCTGTGTTCAGATTATGTGTGAACACTCCTGCAGCTAAACCGTACCTCGAGTTGTTTGCCCTAGCAATCACCTCATCCAGATCCCTAAGAAACATCCAAAAGCCATTAGTAAAGTTTAATCAGAAAATGTCAACAAAGAGGAAATGTTTGGTTTAGCATTTAGATTTGTACTTGAATTTCAGTATGGTTTGGACTGGCCCGAAAATCTCGTCTGTGGCTATGAGCATATCATCCTGCCAAGTTCAATACGGTCCATATAAATCGATTTTACGCAAGAAACTGTGACGGCAATTGAGTTGTTTAAGAGTAATATTCTGTTTACTTACTTTCACGTCTGAGAAGACAGTGGGTTGAATGTAGTAACCCTTGGAACCAAGCTGGTCACCTCCAGCTTGTAAGGTGGCTCCACTCTCAATTCCATATTTGATGTACTTCAAGATTTTCTTGAATTGCTCTGAGTCTACCTGTTTGTTTATTTTTTTCAAACAAGTTAGGAATTTCCAAATGCTGTTCTGTTTTTCACTGAGAATGTGATTAGGTTATGGTTTCTAAATGCTGTTCTGTTTACCTGAGGACCTTGCTCAATGCCTGACTTGAAGGGATCGCCAACAGCGCGATTGACTGCACGAGATTTAGCTTTCTCTACAAACTCATCATACACACGTTCATGTACAAATGTACGCGAGCCAGCACAACAGCATTGTCCCTGCAAGTTAAGCAGAGCAGATTATACTTATCAGAAAATGCTGGATTCTTAAGACTGTAGATCCATGGAAACCATATAAACCACACATTGAGGTACAGTATTTAGAGTGATGTTACCTGGTTAAAGAACAAAGCGAAATGTGCAAGCTCAACGGCCTGATCAACATCAGCATCTTCACATACAATGAATGGTGACTTGCCTCCAAGCTCAAGAGTCACTGGCTTAAGGTTGCTTTTTGAAGCCAACTCAAGAATAATCTTCCCAACGTCCGTAGACCCGGTGAAAGCAACCTGTAGAGTGAAGAGGATTATATCAGAAATTCTTTAGAAAGACGTCGAAATAAGAAGAAGTTTTCAATGTTTGTCTTATAAACCTTATCAATGTCCATGTGACTAGCTATGGCTGCACCAGCTGTAGCACCAAATCCAGAAACTATATTTACAACTCCTTCAGGTAGTCCAGCCTGTCATAGATCATAACATATGTTAAATGAAGCATATACTATAACAATCAAGTGGACAAATGAAAGCAAACACAAGAGTACAATACTGTTCAGCAGAGCAGATAAACACAAGAGGACAAATGTTACCTCATGAAGTAGTTTTCCAACAAGAAGAGCAGATAAAGGAGTTTGTTCAGCAGTCTTGAGAACAATGGTGTTTCCGCAAGCTAAAGCTGGTCCAAGTTTCCAAGAAAGCATGAGGAGAGGAAAGTTCCATGGGATGATCTGTCCAGCGACTCCTATAGGCTCATGTAAGGTCTGCACATGGTGTGAACCATCTCCTTGAACCGTCATTCCATGAATCTTGTCTGCCCAACCTAACGAACTCATCGAAGAGAAAGCACAAAACTTGTCAAGAGATGAGTGAAAAACTTTAAAGATACAATATGAATCTTGTGGTTTTCACTCACCAGCATAGTACCGGAACACTCTAGCAAGCATTGGGACTTCAATTTTAGCAGATTGTTCATAAGGTTTCCCATTATCCCAAGTCTCAAGAGCAGCAATCTCGTCGTTATGTTTCTCGATTAAGTCAGCGAAACGGAATAGTATTCTTGATCTCTCCTGAAGAAGTTAGCCAAGGTGAGATTCATCATTTCAAAAACACATATAAACACAAAGATAGGAAACACACAAAAGAAGTAAAGTCGTACATAAGCTGTCATTCTAGGCCATGGTCCTTGATCAAAAGCCTTGCGCGCAGCTACAACCGCACGGTTCACGTCTTCTACATCACCTTCAGCTACTTGAGCAATCACTTCTCCAGTTCTTGGATCAAGAGTGGAGAAAGTTTTTCCTGTAGATTTAACAATCAGACCTCAAGCTTTTCAGATATTGATAAGGCTAAACGTTTTCTTACCTGAGGCTGCATCAAGGAACTTTCCACCGATAAGGAGCTGTGTGTGTTCAACTTTCACAGGTGGAGTGATCGTGTTTTCAAGAGCAGCAGCAGCAGCAGCCACGTTACTGTATCTGTGAACTCCTCTGTTTTTGCCTGAAGAAACAAAACAAGAATCAATCGATTTGATCTAATTTAAACCACGATCAAATCCATCAAGAAGTAACCAATACTCAACAAACGAGCGATCTTTTAAATAACAGAATCCTAAAAACTCGCAGATCAACGATCCAAAGAGAGAAAAGGAAAAAAAAATCAACAAAAAAAGATTTCACACAAAACAGGACGATCTGATTCTCAAGATCGTTGTGATGAGCATCTATGAACATAGAAAATAAATGAGACAGGGTGAGATCGGAGCTGAGAAGCAATTATATTTACAAATGGATCGCATCAGATATTTATATATATATACCTCGAAGAGACAACAGAGAAGATGAGGACATGAAGGAGCAAGAGATTAGTGAAGAAACTCTTCTTGAAGCCATGGCTACTTTGTCTTTCTTCTCTACAGTGTTTCACGGTGAGGCTTAGCGTTGTGTATCTGTGACGATGCACGAGTATGTTTTATGCTTTCATTTCATATATAACAAACACAGAAATAACTAATTTAAGAAAATAAATTTTATCCATTCTTTCCACATGTGGGACACAAGTGTCATATCAAACATCGTGACAAGTCGACAGCATATTAAAGTAATATTCTTCTTTTCATACTCTTCTGTATCATTTTAGCTGAGTATTCAATGGTAAAATAGATTTTATAATAGTTTTTGGATTATGGGTTTTTGAATTTGACTTTTGGATTTTGCAAAAAAAAATATATATATGAATGGAAAATAAAATTCGTTTAAAAAGTAAAAAGTCAAGAGAAATAATTTTTAGACTTTTAGTAAAAATTGGTGAGATAATCCAAAAATTAGGTTTTTTGTTTGTTAGGAAATCCACTTCTTTTTTTTTAATCTGAAATGGATAAAAAATGAGTTTTTAAGAAACAAATCCAAAACTATGGTAAAATCTACAAGATCTTAATAAAACAAAAAAAAAAATTGGATCATTCTAACATTTTATTTTATTTTTGTACCATAATGTTTGGAGTTATAATTGTAGTTTTCATATCACAGGTATCAAGATTATGCTTACAAACCGAGTATGTGTTGATTTTTTTTAATAACTATCATAAAATGTAATTATTAAAACGATATTTTTATTTTATAAGTTGTGAATGGGTGACTTGAAAAATGTGGTACGGTAAGGTTTATCTAATCCAAACGTACTTTATCACCACCGTTCACTTTAGCATCAAAAGGAGTAACAGAAAAATATTATTACTTTTTATGTTGGTCAAAGAGAAACAGTATTACACTGCTTCTCCCATTATTTTTGAAGAGACTTTTTTGGTTCACCTACCCACTAGAAAAACAGGTGATTATTTTAGTTATATCATTATTCCCAATATCAGTAGGTTAATCATGTTGTAAACATATGAAAACAAAATATTAGTCCACTTTGTGTGTTGGCATTAGTGATTAAGATAACTATAGAGAAATATGAAATTATGGTTTTCATCGCTATACGTTAATGTTTGCGTAATTAATTCCAACGAATAAACTAACATTAAAAGGTGTGTATTGGAGATATAACGCATAAACTTTTAAAAAAAAAATTAAAAAGGTGTTGTTTATAGTGCATTTGCAAGCATAATCCAAATTTCTTTTCATCGTACACTGGTACATAAACGATTTTTTGCGTTTATTTATAGAAAACATTTTAACTTTATCTCTAAAAACTTTTCTGTTAATAGATTAAGAGATTATTGTGTCATGAACTTTTTCTCCACACGATTTTGGTATAGTGTTTTCGTATAAAATTCGGCCCAGCAAGAACGACATTTAATAGACCGTTCGATTGAAATGCCTAACAAGAACTAAGAACTAACCTATGAAACTGAAACATCATTATTAATGTTCGGCACTTCCATATAATATAGAAGTAGCTAGAATTCTTGGCTGATCCAATATCTCTGATACACATCATAATTTTGATCGGACAAATTATAGTTACCATGAAAAAAATTATTTAATTTAATTTTTCTCTAAGCTTCTATCCTCGTATAGAGTTTCTCTACAAAAATAATAATTTTTTTTCCGGACAAACCGGGGTAAAAAGGGGGTTGTAACTTATATGTTACACTATTGTTCATAATTCCGAAAATTAGGTTTTATATTGGGCCTAACACTATAGTGGGCGCAACCATCTGGTCTAGTTCTCTAATGACGATATAGGCCGTTTTATTGGTGAAGAAAAAGGGCTTGAAGTAGAAGACGAAGACATGTCGTATACAGAGAAACTAGTGGAAAGAATCACCAACGTATAGAGCTATGACTCCTTCTTTGGTTATATCTCTGAAAAGAAAGTACATTATTTTCGAATGTGCATGCTTTTTCCATGTAGAACTTTCTTTTTTTTCAATAACTCGATGGTATAAGTGCTATCTCACATGATATTGATGCATTCATCTTCTTTATATGTATACCCAACTTGTTTTGAGATACTCTTCAACCATATGGTATGAATGAAAAAAGTTGAATGCATCATATACATACTCTATTGCTACAATCCTCTCTATGTGCTTTGAATGAGCTTTGAACCCATCACACGTTGCACATATTTGTTCCTTCGCATACCATACGAGTCGTGAGTATATAATAAATTAAAAAATTTAGTCCATGTTCATAATATAGATTTGTAAATTAGAAACATATTTTCGTTGAAATGAAACATTCATCAATATTTTTGTTTTTTAATATTAGACAGAAAAAAATCTAATAATTGCCGACGGATGTATGAGAATTTTGCACGTGAGATTAGCGCGTCGTGTGAACATGTGAAAAGGCGAGTAAGCATTTAAGACACGAATAAAAACAGACATAAAAAGCCAAAAAGCTAAAAAGACGATATATTCGAGGCAAAAGTAGCGTTGTATCATCACATAATAATTTCCCAATTTATTTACGTTGAAAAATAAAATAAAATGAAATGATATTTACAGTCCTAAGCCGAATATTAGTTTCTTCTCCTCCTTATATCTTCCGCTTCACTTCACATCAAAATCACCACTCCACCAAAACCCTAATTCCTCTTTCTCGTTTTTTCTCACTTTCTTGTGGAGCAGCCATGGATGTCAAAGAAGCCTCCGCTACTGATTTGAAGAGACCAAGAGAAGAGGATGATAACGGTTCCGCCGCCGCAGCTGCCGTCGCTTCTATGGAGACGGAGAACGGAGATCAGATAAAGGAGCCTGCTTGTTTCTCCTCTGTGATTCCTGGATGGTTCTCTGAAATGAGTCCCATGTGGCCAGGTCTCGTTACCTCTCTAACCTCCACTCTTGTTTTGATTAAAAGGGGAATAACAAAGTCTTGAGTTTTTCGAATCGTCTGAGCTCAATTTCTTCTCTTAAATCAAGAAGCTGATTTTTTTGAATATTCTGGGTTTTTAGGTGAGGCACACTCTTTGAAGGTGGAGAAGATTTTGTTTCAAGGAAAATCAGATTACCAAGATGTGATTGTTTTCCAGGTATAACAAAAACAATCACTTTGTTGCTGCTAATTTTCATCATTTCTCTGTTTTATGTATTCTTATAAAGTTTCATTTTTTATTGTTAATTTTGTTCTTAGTCTGCGACATATGGAAAAGTTTTGGTTTTGGATGGAGTTATCCAACTTACGGAAAGAGATGAATGTGCCTATCAGGAAATGATCACTCATCTTCCATTGTGTTCTATCCCTAGCCCTAAGAAGGTATATCAATCCTTCTATAACCATTTTTTATCCTTTATTTTATTTTGGGTTGTGTATGTGTTAGTTTGGGTAATCAAAGTATGTAGCTTAGGAATGTAATGAAAGTTTTTTAAGTTTGCATTTTTCTTCTCCGGTAAAGTAGGATGATCAAATCATTACTTATGGAGAAATAGAGTAACTAGAGTTCCTTTTATCACATATGAATATTAGAAACTAATTGAGCTGGCGTAAATGATTACACTCCAGAGTGGTGATAGGAATGTCCACTAGAGAAAAAGTTAGATGATTAATATTTTTTAGCTTTTTTAGATGTACAAACTTTGATGGCCTCCTGAGAAAAAAAAGATACATTGTCCCACGTTCTCTTCTGGCAAAGTTAGAGAACTCAAGTAACTTTATTGGGTAATAATACTATGATAGAAACTGTTTTAGCTGGCTTTAATGATTATCTTCCAGCTTGTTATTAGGGACTTGTTTGAGAAAAGCTTCTTATATTCAAATTTTCTTTTGCTCCCAAGTATCAGAATTGGGTAGTCTAATTATTTTGGGTTATGGTAAAGTGGAGCAGCTAAAAATACTGTTTTTTTTGCTTTTAGCCAGTAAAGCTATAAGCCACAGTGTATCTGATCAATGCCCTTCTAGTTCTTCCATAGGTCTTGGTCATTGGAGGAGGAGATGGAGGTGTCTTGCGGGAAGTTGCACGTCATGCTTCTGTTGAGCAGATTGACATGTGTGAAATTGATAAAATGGTGGTTGATGTGAGTGGTCACATACTATTCACATTTCTTGCATATCTGTTTCGATTAATGCCTTGTTACCAGAGTAACTGAATGTTCAGATGCGTAAATTAGTTTCATTTGTTTCGACCTACTGGGAAATTTCAGGTGTCTAAGCAATTTTTCCCTAATGTAGCCATTGGATACGAGGATCCTCGCGTGAACCTCGTCATTGGCGATGGTACAATACCATCTCTCTTTCTGAAACACTATGTAGTTGTGTTGAACACATGTTCCCATTTCTAAATCAAATATTTTTCAAACTGATCGGTTGGTGAATCATTGCAGGTGTCGCTTTCTTGAAGAATGCTGCTGAAGGATCATACGATGCAGTTATTGTTGACTCATCTGATCCAATCGGTAACTACTCTACAGTAGAACTTCTATAAATTAATACTCGATAAATTAATAAACATTATAAATTAATAAAATTTGTTAGTTTCAAGTCGGGGTGGTGTAAAAATAAACAAAATTCGATAAAATAATAAGATAATAATTGTTTTAGAATCTTTATGTAAATATATGGTCTCATTAATAACATAAATTAATAATCATGTAAGTTTTCATATATATATATATATAAAGATAATATAATTTTGTTTTTATGAATTTATGTTAGAACTTATAAATAACTTTTCTTATATAAAAAAATATTATGTTGTATTTTAAACTATCTTATTATTATAATGTAAATAATTTTTTCATAAAATAAAACAAACTTTTCTATAAATTTTTAAATTATAAATATGCATAATTTTTATTTCAATAGTTGTATAGACTGTTTAAATACAACAATTAAGGTTACTAATCATAAATTTAAAATTTATGTTAATTGTTTATATATGTGAATTCATCTATAATCTTTGTTATTTATTAACAAAATAATTTAATTTTCTTTTAAATTTTAAACTTTCAAGTTCAAAACTATTAAAGTTTATAATATCCAATATATTAAGATAAAATTTTTTTAATTTATTTAGTTTTAATTTTTGACAAAAAATCTCTATAAATTAATAAATATTATTTTATAGCATAAAATAATATTTATTAATTTATCTATAAATTAATATCACTATAAATTAATAAAATATTATGGTCCCTACATTATTAATTTATAGAGGTTTTACTGTAATACCATCACATATCATCCCTTCTTATTATGAACAAAATTAAGAAGCAGCCTTTAATTATTCTTGCGCGTGCTGATGTATTTCAGGTCCTGCGAAGGAGCTGTTTGAGAAACCCTTCTTCCAATCCGTGGCTAGAGCTCTTCGTCCTGGTGGAGTTGTGTGCACTCAGGCTGAAAGCTTGTGGCTTCACATGGACATCATTGAAGACATTGTTTCCAATTGCCGTGAGATCTTCAAGGGTTCTGTGAACTATGCGTGGACCAGCGTTCCAACATACCCTAGGCATGTTTTAATGACCTTATAACATTCAGTCTCTTTCATATTTTGTGATAACTTAACCTGAATGTGTATCAACCATTTCATGCTTTTGTTTGCAGTGGGGTTATTGGATTTATGCTCTGTTCAACAGAGGGACCTGATGTTGACTTCAAACATCCACTGAACCCAATTGATGAGAGCTCCAGCAAATCAAATGGTCCCTTGAAGTTTTACAATGCCGAGGTAAAAAACAAAACCCTCTCAATATACTGTTTCATGTGGTCTAGACACTCAAATCCTTTACTTATGCTCTCCTTTCTTCGGTTGTTTCAGATTCATTCGGCTGCATTCTGCTTGCCTTCTTTCGCCAAGAAGGTAATTGACTCAAAAGCCAATTGAAAATGGAAAAAACCTTAATCTGGAGGATCGTTGGATTTATCAAAATAAAAGCTTTTTACAGTTTTTAGAATGTTCTGTTGTTTCAAGCATGTTTCTGTGACACTACAACAACTGTAAGAGCTGCAATAGCAACTATGTCTTCTTTTAGCATAAGAGCATTACACATCACATAGTTAGCGAATCTTATCTACAACATGCTAAACACTTAAGTAGTAGCAGGAGGTTTAGCTTGTTCTACATCACGCTTCTTCCTCAAAACCTTAGTTTTGCAATCATGGTAACAAACAAGGCAAGTCACCCATTTAAGCAAATTCCCAACACAAATCAAACCCACATAGAGACTTGTGTACAAAACTCCATTTCCACTTGAACTCTCACTGCATTTAGAGTAAAAACACGGCATCCTCATCGCAAGAGCTGGGACCAAGAACATCAACATCAACCAGAGGTCACGTTGCTCATGTCCTCTTCTAAACCAAGCCGAAAGAGACAGAGCATCACTTCCATAGATGCCTTGACCATCTTCGTCATCTTCTAAGACCGAAACAACCAAACCCATGTTCCATCCTGCGCTCCACTTGCTGAACTTTGCAGTCAGAAATATAAAGATAGTACATTGAATCAGAAGATTCAGAACCACTACCACGTCGAATAGCCCCGCTGGTTGGTAATGGAAGCTTCGAAATTTGCGTGAGGGATAAGGCATGGATAAGTAGTTGGTTGAAACTGCAGAGAGAAACTGAAGAAAAAAGAACAAGAACAAGAAAAGAAAAACAGAGGTTGACCAGAGGAGGACATAGAGAGATGTGATCACACAACCTCCAACTCTGTTCTGACATACTTTAAAAGATCTCCGACGGTTCTTCCTCCTCGGACTTGTAAGCAAGCGAAGATGCTGCAACGAATCGTGGTGGTGGTAAGAAGGTCGATAAAGGTGTAGGGGAAGAAGTAGAGCAGAGATGTCTGGATCAGCCATGGAATCAGATCATTCTTTTTTTCTGATATGAGAATAAGATCATTCTTTTTTTATGATATGAGAATAAAATCATTCATTTTTTCTGATATGAGAATAAGATCATTCTCCGGCAAGTTCTCCTCAAGAGTGAGCAGTTTTAAGAGCAATTGGGAAGTGAGAGAGACAGTGGTTTGGAGGGAGAGCTCAAAGACGATCAAGAAACAAAATAGAGGGAGGGAGCAGAGGAAGAGGATGAGAGCAAGATTGATGTTACTTAAGAGTAGCTTCGCAGCTCGTTTTAGTAGCTCGATAACACTAAGCTTCTCCTCACTCTCTGTCTCCATTTTGTTTATCTTTTTCTCACAATAGAAGGAGGGAGATCACAGATCTGATAAAAGAAGGGTGATCACAGATCTGTTCATGTAATAGCTAATAATTTAATGGTCGTCCTTCATAAACGTTGACTTGTTGACTTCGTCTATGTATAGGTCACCGTATGCAAACTGTGTTATTAGTTGATTAGCTTCAAGTCTTATCACATGGTGGCTTCTGATTTGGTCCAAAAAGACTTTTGATCCCCAGAATTTTGATTTCAGAACTTCGTTTTGTAATTAAATTATTTGGAAATGAGCAAAAACTGATAGGTCAAACAACAATACATTAAAATGGAATAACCTTAAAGGCTTAAACCGAGCAATCACAAGCTACTATAAGGAAAGCAAATACGATCTGACCAAAATAAGAGCTCAAAGAATTGCTCATAGAGAAATTGTTAAAGAGGAGCACAAGCCTTAGCTTTTGATCCAATCTCCACATCACCTTTCTTTTCCAAAACCCTAGTTCTACAATCTTCATAAAAAACTACACAAGCCACCCATTTGATAATATTCCCAACACAAATCAAACCCACGTAAAGACTCGTGTACAACACTCTATTTCCATTCGAACTCTCAGTGCATTTGAAGCAAAAACATGGCATCCTCATCGCAATAGCGAAGACCAAGAACACCAACATCACTTGGCGACCACGCTTCTCATGTCCTTTTCCATAGTAAGCAGACAGAGTCAATGCATCAGTTCCATAGATGGCTTGACCATCTTCTTCTTCTTCTAATACCGAAACAACCAAACCCATATTCCATCCTGAACTCCACTTGCTGAACTTCGCCAACAAAACTAGAAAGATAGCACCATGAAACATAGCCAAAACCACATCAAACACCATCCTTACCGGATCGGGGAAGCTGCTGCTTCTGTAATAGCCTCCGGCTTCTTCTTCGATGTTGATATAATAGTAGTATGAGTAGTCACCTAATCCGATCAGAGAAATGATGTGGAAATAGTTCGTTGCTACAAAGAAGAAGCCAAAGAAAACAGGAGTTGACAAGAGAAGGACGTATAGAGAGGTGATCAGACAGCCTTCAACTCTGTTTTGACATATCTCTACGGTTCTCCGAACCAATTGACTGAACCTTAACGGTTCCTCCTTGGATGTGTGAACAATCCAAGTCGCGGAGACTATTGTGGTGGTGGTGAAGAGGTCTAGAAGGCTGTATGCGAACAAGTAGAGTAGAAGTGTTTGGATAAGCAATGGAATCAGAGTCTTCGATAAGGATGTTTCTTGAGGAACGTAGTAGTAATCCCAATTATTGAGTTGTCGAATGAGGTATTGAGAAGCGAGTGAGATAGTGGTTTGGAGGGAAAGTTCGAAGAAGATCAAGAAACAAAAGAGAGGGAGAGAGCAAAGGAAGAGGAAGAGAACTAGATTTATGTTACTGTATAGAAGCTTTGTTGCTCGTTTGAGTACGTTGATAAAACCAAGATCCTCCTCGATCTTCATCTCTTTTAGCGTTCTCTTCTTTCTCACCAAAGAAGAAGATCTACAGCTTTTTATGTGTAAAATATGTAATCGTTCTTTGTTGAAGTTGACTACTACGTTGACGTTGACTTAGGACTTGGTTCATAAGCCCGGTAGACCAAGAAATTTGATTTCAGACCCGGTTACACTTATTTTTCATATAAAATTAGCTGCGAGTAAGCCTTTGAACCAACTTAGCTCAAACCCAAGTTAGGAAAGCAATCACATTTTAAGGGAAGAAGAACAGATTTTTATTTTGGGTCAAAAAGAAGAAAAATTAAAAGTTAAGATTCATGAGTATGTATGACTACAGTAAACAAACGTCAGTGGGAAACCAAATCATGATCACAAAAGACTCGAGCTAACACCTTTCACAAGCAAATAGGAAAAAAAAAAAAAAAAAAAAAAAGCATCCACAATAGGGTTAAATTATAAGTGTGTGGTCCACCAATAGATGTGTGACAAAGATGACAAGTAAAAGTGAGCAGAGAACCTAAGTGGAGGTGAAGCCATTGGTGATAGAGCAGCTGGGAGCGAGGTAGGGGAAGGGGTGGAACGAAGAAACAACTTCGTCTTTCTCATTAGAAGCTTGGTTGCAGGCAAAGGTGAAAAGTAAAGAGCAGGGCAATCTAAAAGTCGAGACAATGTAACAAGAAGCAAATCTAGCTGATGATGGTTGAGATGATGATGCAGATTCATGACAAAATCTAAGTTGTAGGGCGAGTAAGATGCAGCGCAGCTGCCAAGAGAGCCCAGTATCTTACCCGATAAATCATACCTCACAAGGAAAAAAGAGTGAAAACAATTGAGCCTTTTAGATATGTCAGACAGACAGATTATATAACAAAGAAGCGCATTCAACAAGACACCAAAAACATTTATGTATGTTAATAATGCACTCAAATAAAAAAAGAATAGGAAAACGACCTCAAGTGTAGGGGTTCAAGCACGCTGAGTGAAGACAGCAAGGCAACGCGTTCAATGCATGTAAATGAGATTAAGTCAAGACGGCAGTTGGAGAACAGCTTGAAGAAGAATTCACCAAATCCAAGTGTCTAATAAGTCGCGACTACACCAATGACATGTCCAACAGCCAATCCTAGAAGAACTAATAGCATAGCTGATATATCCTAAAGGGTGCCATACATAGCAGGTAGGGGCATAACATAGAAGAACTAATATCTCTTTTTTCTTCAAGGTCCAGTTTCACACCCTGCAAGAAGCGCAAATAGAATATATACCTTATATCAAAATACTTGAAATGTTATTCAGATTTAGATAGAGGATGTGGACGTTGAGTCAAGCGGATTAAGGAAACTGTAAAATTAAAATCAAGAAGAGAAACTAACTTTTTACCCATTGGCATAGGGCGAACGTCGACCATAGGGTGAGTCTCGGCGGCGAGGAGAATCACGGCGTGAACCACGATAAGGAGGGGTTCTGCTGTAGCTCCGCCTACGACGAGGTGGAGTTACACTGCGAAGCCTTGGAGGGGGTCTTCTTCCACGGGGGCTTATACTCCTGAACAAAATCCATTCCCAGGAACAACAAATGTATGACATAAAAATGTAAAGGATTTCAAAGAAAAAGAGACAAAAAAATACAGAAAAGCATCAAAGGGAGATACGATTAACGCTAACTGCTCAGCCCCTACTCTTGATTACGAAGTGCAATAATACAGTTTCAACGGAATCTTTAACACTTCTCTCAGCTATGAGTCTGATTTATCATTGTTATCACAATGGACTAAATGACATGATATATCATCTAAATTCTATAACTTTATGATTGAAAAAACAGCTCGATAAGAATGTTTTAGCTGGACTCACCTACGTGCATACCCATAGTCTGGACTCTTACGACGACGAGGACTAGGGCTTCTACGCCTCCCAGAGGCTCTACCTCGGCCACACTCCCTAGCAAAATGTCCAAGTTCACCACACTCATAGCACTTGGAGTCCTCAATACCGCCACGACGGCCACCACCTCCATGACCTCCCTTATCTTTGTGAGAAAGCTCCACACGCCACCCATTCTTTCCTGAAGTATATATGCCTCAAGAGTTAAACTTTGCAATAACCAAACAGCAACACACACATTACATGATAACAATTGATTAAAAGTTAACGAAACTAGGATAGATTCAGATGTTTAATGAGAAGAACACTGACCATCCAATGCTGTAATTGCATCCAAAGCATCCCTTTCGTCGTCAAATTCGAGGAAAGCGTAACCAGGAGGCCTACGAGCTACCCAGACACTGTGATTACAAGATTAAGTGTCAAAATTCGCAGGAAAACAAAATTGATAACAGCTCAAGAGATCAAATTTTACTTGCGAAGAACACCAAAGATCCGGAATTCATCTTCGAGTTCCCTTTCGGTGACCCTTGGGTCCAAATTCCCAACATAAACCCTCGGCATGTTGCAAAATCAGTCTAGTCTGAACCAAGGACAAAACTTTAATCATCAGTTTCAGCAACTTGCTGCTGCGAGTCTTAAGATACGAAAATGAAGGCGAAATCTCTATTTTGAAGCTGAGAATCGAAAATTTTCAATAAGAATTGCTATCGGTACCTGAGATTCCTGGCCCGGGGCGCCAAGCGGGATGTTTTAGGGTTCAGATTTGAGACTTCGGCGAGGAGACAGAGAGCTAGAAGATGTAGAATTTTAATAAATGAAAAATAAATATTATTTACACTTTTTCACTTTTGCTAATTGTTTTTTTTTAAAATAAATATTATGCAGCATAATTGTTTTTGTTTCCCTCACATTTGAACAAAATTGAACGACGGAATTATAGAAACTATACCAAATTTATTTTCGGTAATTCTTATTCATAAACACCTCTTCTTCTTTTTATTTTCTTTTTTTGATAAAGTAAATACCTCTATTATTTTCATTCATAAAAATTATTTCTCACATTAGCTACATCTTTAATTTAATCATCAATTTTGTTCTTTATGTCCATAAGATATAATCTGATATTCAAGAAATTTGCTTTGAAATATACTTCCCTTTCAATATTAGCAGAATTTTAATTTTCATCAAATAATATCATGAAAAAGCTATTTTTAGTACCAGATATCACTGAACACTTAATGAACCTCGATTTTCTAATAATCTAAGAAACCAAAAATCAATCACAGTTTATAACAACAGCCATATTCATATAAACTAAGTCCATAATTGTCATTTACTTCTTCCTTTTTTGACATCTAATGTACTCGCGTTTTTATAGCGCACTAAGAGCATAAAATGTTTATAAAAAAAAAAATGCATGTAGGCTTCTGAGAGGTGAGCTTTGAGATTGGACACCTAATTGAATGTGTAAAATCCTTTCTTACGTGTCATCATCTCATTGGTTATATTGTATCGACGTTAATGGAATAGCAGTTACAATAAAATAGCATCATCCCCAAAAAAGAGAGAGGCAAAGTTATCCATTGGGAAACATTCTGAACCAAGACAAGTCATTCTGGGTCCCACATACATCAAACCCTCTAAAACTGAGCCTGATGACGTGTATATTTCTCATTCGCTTATTTACAGCCCACACATGTAGAACCCCACTCATCCCCCACGTGCCTTTACAAAAGCTACAAAATATCGTACAGAAATTTCTCAGTTACAGCTTTGTTTACACGTGTCATTTACCCACGCGCTTGGCTTGTCGCTAAGGATGGACATAGGGAGGAATACTAGAAAAAAATGACCGACTTGTCCAAATTTAAATTCAAATAATTCAAATAATCTAATTTTCTAAGACATTGAAAATATTTATAATCGTATTTTAACAAAAATTTAACCAAGTTTTGAAATATTTAAAGTTACAACTAATCCTATAACTAGCTATAGCATTTGGATTTTTTTTATATCAAAACTAAACGTATGGATGATTTAGAACGAACATTTGTTAAGTGGATAATATTTCAAATACAAGTGGATAATTGACAAATATTGATATATATATATATATATCCAAATTTTTATCTATACTAGATTTATGATCTCTTTCATCATACTTTAAAACTACACATACCATTTTTGTAAAAGTTGAATAACTAATCGAAATAGTTACCTAACGGATTGTAGACTGATATCAAGTATTCGTACTCGGTTCTATTAAATCCAATGTTTTTAAAACCGAATTGGATCGGTCAGTCAGACCGGTCTAACCGAAAATTAGCCAGCTAACCAATTTCGGATAGAAGTAAAATTTAGATTTGAATAAAATCGATAAAATCGATCAAAAACCGATAAAATTGATGATCCGGATTAATACTAAAATCCGGTTCACAATATTTATGTCATAATTTGAATAAAATTAGAATTTTTGAGTCAAAATTTAAATCACAATTTAACTTCATAATTTTTACTTTTCAATTTAATTGTTGCTATTTAAGAATTCTAATAAAAATTTTATTTATTTATTTATGTATATTCATTATAAATTTTGATATCTATCTATTTTTACCATCTTTCCTGAGATTTTTTTTAGGTTGAATTTTAGAGAACACATCATATTTAACCTCTTATTATTTATTTGTATAAGTTTAAATTATCAAGATAATACTCAATTGTTTTTTATTCTGTTGAAAACAAAATAATAATTTTTAGTCATATTTTCTATTTCTTTGTTTAGTATTATATATATATATATATTTAAAAATTCGATTCGACTTGCGGTCTGACCAGTCTAATAATGATGATGAGTCGGTTTCTTATCCGGTCTTCAAAACACTGATTAAACAAAAAAAGTATTTGTAGCCCTAATTGGCTGCATCGAGTGGAAGAGGAGAAAAGGTCGGTGTAATAAATTATTTTATTTTACATAAAAAAGAAAGAAAAAGCAGCAAAGAAGAAGAAGAAAAGAAAGTGTCATCTCATTCGGATCCAATCACCCAATCCTCGTTAGCTTCCTAAACAAACGTGAAAACAAAACGCGGCTTAGATCGTAACTTTTTTTTATGCCAACGTTATTACATTCGTACCATTAAGCAAAATGGGGATATTATGGTAAATTAACTCATGGTTAGTACTTAGTGACAATTCTGATGCTGCTTTGTCCCTTGGGAGTTTGAGAGGCCACCCCCCACTCGCGGCGTGGTGCCCTTTTATATCAATACATTACCGATAATGTGTGCTTACATGTTTAATTATCTTTGTTTGGTCAAGTTTTAAATTTAATAATGACTTCTGCTTTTAACTATTAGTAAAACTTTAGTATATGTAATATGTACATGCATGTGCATTCCCAATGATGTTTGTTCTATTTTCTGTCCTTTTTTCTATGACTTATTAGTAAGACAAAAAATAATTCTTATGATTTTTTTTGATTGAGATAGGAAGATTGATTAATCTCATCTTATCTATATGGATATAGCCTTAGAGATCGTGTATGGAAGTTTGGTTTTTTGACAATTATTTTAATTGTTTTGCCAACGGATTACAATTACTATTTGAATTTGTTTTATCCAAAACTAAAATAAAACGCTACTTGCACTTTGTAGAGCTCTGACTACTCTATGTTACAATGAAACGACTTGTCAACAATTGTACATGTTTGTCTACAATATGTGGCTACAACACCCCTTTTAATATAATTTTGACTTATATCTTACCAAATCATATATTCAATATAGCTAATTGAAATATACATTTAAGTATTAAAAATTGACATAAACTAGACTTTAGAAATACAGGAATTATAATTTAAATATATGTGGCAATTATAATAAGAATATAATTTTAAAATTTAATGAAAAAAAGAAACAATGACCGAAGATGGAGAAGGAAAACTCGTAAACGATAGCTCAATTTAAAACAATAAAAAAATATTATCATTTTCAAAAAAGTTAGAAAGTGGACCCGTACCAATATACGACCTAGATAGTAGGTTAGATGAGATCTCATAATCGCTTTAATTTAATATAAATAAATAAATGTCATTACCTTGGGATTGGATTAAGGATAAAAGAAAATGGTCCACCACATTATCTAGTCATCTACCAACCCATCAAACTGAGATGATAAGAGGATTAAGGGTAATCGTGTCATTTCATTAAACGACCGTATTATTATATTAGCCAAAATTAGAAATATATAAATAAAATAGATAGATCGTTAGAAAACGTGTATATATGCATTTGGTATTTATCGTTTTATCCTCTTTTTTATTTTATTTTCTTGTCTCGCATTTAATTTCTTTCGATGCTTATGTCCCAAAGAGTCTCGAGTCCTTATCGTGAACTTTATTGTTCATTCATCAATTCAACGAAGAAGAAAATCGAACGTTTCCGTTGAGTTTCTTTTCGCTGGCGATTAGTGAATTTTCGGTGAAGGTGAGTAGTATCAGTGTGTACCACTTTTGTTTCCTTTTTCATTTTTCTTTGGATTTTGAGAAATAGCTTTTGATTTCGTTGAGTTTTTAACTGTTCCATTCATGGGTGTGGAAATGGGTTATTGAGCTGTTTATGTTTGTTGTTTTAAAGAGATCTATATGTAGCAAGAATCACAATTTTTGGATTGATTTGGTCTCAGATTATTAGTTTTTTTTTTTGGTTTTTGTAGCTACCGTAATCAAAATTTCTTCACTTTCAGATTCAGTCAATTGTTTTTTGTTTGTTCTGTTTCATTTTTTGTTGGCATTATTCAGATCATTGTTTCATTAGTTTTGGTGACATCAAAGTAAATTCCAATGAAATGTTTTTTTTTTTTCAGATTAACGACGCTTGGAAGTGTTTTGACGCGTGTAGGCTTTGTCAAAATCCAATCTTTTGCTTTGCTTCTCTATGGTGTCAAGATCTTGTGCAAATTTTCTCGATTTAGCATCTTGGGACTTATTGGACTTTCCTCAAACTCAAAGAGCTCTCCCACGTGTCATGACTGTTCCTGGTATCATCTCTGAGTTAGATGGAGACTATGGTGATGGATCCTCTGATGTTAATTCCTCCACTAGCTCTCATGAGAGGAAGATTATAGTGGCTAACATGTTACCACTACAAGCTAAGAAAGATACAGAAACTGGACAATGGTGTTTTACCTGGGATGAAGATTCTCTTCTCTTGCAACTCAGAGATGGGTTTTCTTCGGATACGGAGTTTGTTTATATAGGTTCACTTAATGCTGATATTGGTATGAGTGAACAAGAAGATGTTTCTCAAAAGCTTTTGTTGGATTTCAATTGTGTTCCTACGTTTTTACCAAAGGAGATGCAAGAAAGATTCTATCTTGGTTTCTGTAAACACCACTTGTGGCCGCTCTTTCACTATATGCTTCCTATGTTTCCTGACCACGGTGATCGTTTTGACCGGCGTCTATGGCAAGCTTATGTTTCTGCTAATAAGATATTTTCAGACAGGGTGGTGGAAGTTATTAACCCTGAGGAAGATTATGTTTGGATTCAGGATTATCATTTGATGGTTCTTCCCACATTCTTGAGGAAGCGGTTTAACAGGATCAAGCTTGGATTTTTCCTTCACAGTCCATTTCCATCGTCAGAAATCTACCGCACTTTGCCAGTTCGGGATGATCTTTTGAGAGGATTGTTGAACTGTGATCTCATTGGTTTCCACACGTTTGATTACGCGCGTCATTTTTTGTCATGCTGCAGTAGAATGCTTGGCCTTGATTATGAATCTAAGCGTGGACACATCGGGCTTGATTACTTTGGTCGAACGGTGTTTATTAAGATTCTTCCTGTTGGCATCCATATGGGTAGGCTGGAATCAGTTTTGAATCTCCCGTCGACTGCAGCGAAAATGAAGGAGATACAAGAACAGTTTAAGGGGAAGAAGTTGATTCTTGGTGTAGATGACATGGACATCTTTAAAGGTATAAGCCTCAAACTTATAGCCATGGAACATCTCTTTGAGACGTATTGGCATATGCGAGGAAAACTTGTCCTGATTCAGATAGTGAATCCAGCTCGGGCCTCGGGTAAGGATGTGGAAGAAGCAAAGAGGGAGACATATTCAACTGCCAAAAGGATCAATGAGCGCTATGGTTCTGTTGGTTATCAGCCAGTGATCTTGATTGATCGTCTTGTTCCTCGTTATGAGAAGACTGCCTATTATGCTATGGCAGACTGCTGCCTGGTGAATGCAGTAAGAGATGGTATGAACTTAGTTCCATATAAATATATCATTTGCAGGCAAGGAACCCCAGGAATGGATAAAGCCATGGGCATTAGCAATGACTCACCCCGGACAAGCATGCTTGTTGTCTCTGAGTTTATCGGCTGCTCGCCTTCATTGAGTGGTGCAATCAGGGTGAACCCATGGGATGTAGATGCTGTTGCAGAAGCGGTAAATTTGGCCCTCACCATGGGTGAGACTGAAAAGCAATTAAGGCACGAGAAGCACTATCACTATGTTAGTACTCATGATGTGGGTTATTGGGCAAAGAGCTTTATGCAGGATCTGGAGAGGGCATGTCGGGAACACTATAATAAACGTTGTTGGGGTATTGGTTTTGGCTTGAGCTTCAGAGTTTTGTCCCTGTCTCCGAGTTTTAGGAAGCTATCTATCGATCACATTGTCCCTACGTACAGAAACACAGAGAGAAGGGCGATATTTTTGGACTATGACGGCACTCTTGTTCCTGAAAGCTCCATTATCAAAACCCCTAATGCCGAAGTCCTCTCTGTTCTGAAATCTCTGTGTGGAGATCCTAAAAACACTGTGTTTGTCGTCAGTGGGAGAGGATGGGAGTCACTGAGCGAATGGCTATCTCCATGTGAAAATCTCGGAATAGCAGCTGAACACGGATACTTCATAAGGTATGATTGCGTATAAATTAAGGCTTCGAACAAGAATTTGAACAAACTAAAACCCATTTCATTTTTGGATTCAGGCGGAGTAGCAAGAAAGAGTGGGAAACGTGTTACTCGTCGGCTGACGCCGAGTGGAAGACAATGGTAGAACCGGTAATGAGATCATACATGGAGGCAACAGATGGTTCCACTATAGAGTTCAAAGAGAGTGCTTTAGTTTGGCATCATCAAGATGCGGATCCAGACTTTGGATCCTGCCAAGCAAAAGAGCTTCTGGATCATCTAGAGAGCGTACTTGCAAACGAGCCAGTTGTTGTCAAGAGAGGCCAACACATCGTAGAGGTCAAACCGCAGGTAAGATACATTTTAATCCTTTTCTTTTACTTAAATACAACTACTTGTACGCGAGAATCTGTTTAGAACCAATATCCGTGCTAATCAAATGCAAAATCCTCCTACATTCTTATGTGACCGAATCTGTTTCTTTTTATTGATGCAGGGCGTAAGCAAAGGCCTAGCCGTGGAAAAGGTAATACACCGAATGGTAGAGGATGGAAACCCACCAGACATGGTCATGTGTATAGGAGATGACAGATCAGACGAAGACATGTTTGAGAGCATATTGAGCACAGTGACAAACCCGGACCTCCCAATGCCACCAGAGATCTTTGCCTGCACTGTAGGAAGAAAACCAAGCAAAGCCAAGTACTTCTTAGATGATGTGTCTGATGTATTGAAGCTCCTAGCGGGATTGGCTGCTGCATCGAGCAGCTCAAAGCCTGAGTATCAACAAGAATCCTCCTTGCACTCACAAGTGGCGTTTGAGAGCATCATCTGAAAACAAAAATGATCTTCAAGTGTGTCAGTGTGAGTAACCATAACCAACATGGGAAAGGGGTTGTATATGAAGGTTAACATGATGGGACTTGTCTGTGTGATTTTTTCCTTTTTTTCAAAAGCTTGGGAGGGGCAAGGGTATTTTCTTCTTCCTCTCTCTCTCTTGTTTTTTCCTTCTTGTTTTTAGAGTTTGCAGGTTTTATCTCTTTGTATAGAAGTCTCAATGGTGGTTTGTAATTTACACGGAATAACCAATTGAACAAGTTGGTTTTTGTAATTCTTTAAACAAGTGACAAAAATGTTAAAAACTGACTAATCTTGTGAGCACTAAAGAGCATTTGGGATATGGGAGTTTTGTAGTGAAGACTGAAGACAAAACGTTACCGTTTGGATGTTGTTCTTTGAGTTCTCCAAAACGGCGTCGTTGGAGCGTTATTTCATTGATAACTTTTGATCTCACGTTATTCTATTTTCTATTCCACTAAAACTATATGCCGAGAGTGCTAAATTACACACCATTTTGTAAAAAAAATCAACATAATTAAAAATCTTAAATACAATCACCAAACCATAAAAATGTTGTTATTGGTTGCGCCGACGGTAATGGCATGTCAAATGTGTCACTTTTCTACGCCTCTTTCTTTTTGTTTGTTTCTCTTCAACCTCTCTCCTTCCTTTTTTCACAGACAGTCTCGTAAAAACCATCTCTGTTTCCTGCAATTCGTAACAACCATATTTTTCTCCATCACAACCACAATCCACACATTCTCCTCCATTTTCTCAGCCTTTTCAGATATGAGCTAGGGTTTTCTCTCGTCTCTTCTCCTGAACCTAAGTAATGATGAGTAGACATTTTCTGTTCCTGAGTATTACCATTCTTCTCCTCTCTGGGTTTGTAGCTTCAGTTCCTTCATCAACTTCACCTGCGAGTTAGTTTCATTTTTCACCCTGTTTTAACAATGACACTCTTTTGATCTTTCTATAGTTTTCTCGAGCTCACATTTCTTTATTCTTGCAGAGATTGTTAATAACTTCATCTCCAATTATGGCACTTCCTTTATTAAATGGTTATGGTCCTTCAAAACCACCACTCAAACAGGTTATTTTTCTCTCTTCACCGATTAAAGTGTGACAATTTCAGCCATTTTTTTTTCTAAATTGTTTTTTTTTTTTTGGTTATAATCAGCGGTTTTAACGAAACCGATGGTGAAATACGAAACTGGGTATTCAGTGGAAACAGTGTTAGATGGAAGCAAACTCGGAATCGAACCTTATTCTCTCGAGGTTTTACCAAATGGCGAATTGCTTATTCTGGATTCTCAAAATAGTAACATTTACAAGATAACCTCTTCTCTTTCTCTATGTAAGTGTCATCATGATATTATGGTACTATTGATTTTGCGTCAGATGTTGTAGATTTCAATATTTACTGATCCTCAAGGATTTTGAATACGGATGATGAAATCGCTTTTGTTTTCTCTGCCTTTCACGTGAAAAAGAAACTATTTTTCTTACCTAATCGTAGTGTACTAAGCACATGGTCTATACAAATTGCTGTTTATGGCAATAAAGAGAGACTTTGCTGACGTTTTTTCTTTGTTTGAGAATTTGGGATTCAATGTAAGTGGTCAAGAACACAATCAATGTTTTTTAATTGCAGCATTTTAACATTAAAACTCCTGTTGAATATTGATTGTGGACTGTATGTTTGGTTCAATATTGTTTGATTAGGAGAAGATACATTGTTCATAGACCAACAAATTTTAACTCTTGGAAACAATGGCAGATAGCAGACCAAGGCTTGTTACTGGCTCTCCTGAAGGATATCCGGGTCATGTCGACGGTAGATTAAGAGATGCGAGGCTGAATAATCCCAAGGGACTTACTGTCGATGATAGAGGCAATATCTATGTTGCAGATACTGTCAATAATGCTATTAGGAAGATCAGTGAAGGAGGTAACTTTTTCCTGTTGTTTTATGGTTTTGCCTTTTTGGACAAATATGGTAAGAATCAGATTTTGAGAAAAAGAAAGAAAAATATAATGGCAGGTGTCACAACCATTGCTGGGGGAAAAATGGTTCGTGGGGGAGGTCATGTGGATGGTCCGAGTGAAGATGCAATGTTTTCAAATGATTTTGATGTTGTTTATCTCGGAAGCAGTTGCTCCTTGCTAGTAGTTGACCGAGGAAACCAAGCCATCAGAGAGATTCAACTCCATTTCGACGACTGTGCTTATCAGTATGGAAGTGGCTTTCCTCTTGGTAATATTTTACATACCAGAATCCTCGGTTTATTGCCTCTTTCATTCTTTTAACATCTCAACCTTTGTTTGTTATCTCTTTGATGTATATATATCTCTGATTCAATTGCTTTGTTATTGCAGGGATTGCAGTTCTTGTAGCAGCAGGTTTCTTTGGTTATATGCTGGCTTTGTTGCAACGCAGACTCGGTTCTATCTTTTCCTATCATACTGTGAGTGTCCAAGAATCCTAACATCTTTCTCTTCTGCTATTCCATTAGTGGCCTTAACCGAGATTTCTGCCTGTTGCGTTTACATAGGATACATTTAAGTCTCTTCCTGATGAAGAGCCTATAAAACCGGTCAGACCACCTCTGATTCCAACCGGAGACGAGCAAGAAAAACAAGAAGAAAGCTTCCTTGGAACTTTGCAGATATTCATTTCGAATGCTTGGGTTTTTTCTGTGGAGCTGTTCAGTGGAATGTTTCCTGGTCTCAGAAAGAAGCAGACAGTCAGCTTCAACTTCAACCATCAAGAAACAAAGCATTCTGCTTTTAGCACAACTTCATGGCCAATTCAAGAAAGCTTCATAATACACAACAAAGATGAACCACCTCCAGTTGAAACCAGGAACCCCACTCCCAGAAAAACCTATTCTTTCATGTCCAAAGATGCAAAAGAGAAAATGCAACAGCTGCGCCAAAGCCGTGTCTTGTACAGAAGCTTGGATCCTGAATTCCTCGAGGAGCAGCAGCAACAGAAGCAGCAGCAGCATCACCGTAGGCATCACTCAACAATTCCACACAATCTTTATGAGCAGAGCAACGAGAAGACTAATGAAATTGTGTTTGGACCGGGCCTAGAGCAAGACCACAGGCGTGTGGCAGCAGAACAGATGAATACTAATACTCATCAGAATATTCACTACAGAGCTCACCAATCTGTGATTTACCCATATGGATACAATTCGTATACATGAAAAGTCGCTTGATATGATAGTAGTAGCAATTGGGAATTCAGGTATAGCTGTTTAGAGATTTGTTGGGAAAATACATTGGGGATTTGGGTTTTTAGATCTCTCTTGTACGAAAAGTAGCAAACTTCAATTATTCTTCAGTGGTATAAAGAAAAATAGGATAACTTCAATAAAAAAGATTCTTCAACTCTACCAACTTTTTTGAATGTAGAACATAACATTTACAAAAGATACATACTTCCTCCACTTTCATGAGCTTTTAACCTACTCAGCAGAGGAAGAACCACGAGCTGCCGCATCTTCTTCAGCCATCTTTGAAAATCCTTCAACCTGAATCTTTATAATGTCATCTATAGTTGCACGAGGAAGAGACAAAGTAGTGTCCGTCTCTCCATTACTGCAATCTTTTTCCTTGTCAGTTTCTTGTGCATCATCAAAGCTTATCAGGTCCATATGATCATCAGAGGGCTTCAGAGTAAGTGGCGGCTTTGAGTTACTGCAACTTGGGCTATCAGGATCAGATAAAGGAACTTTCTTGTCTAAAATAGCTACACTGTTGGGTTGACACATGAAGAAAATGGGAGATACCATCAAACTAACTAATTTACATAGTGCAGAACACATGAGGGAAAGGTGAGACACGATCATCATAACTAGTCGACTTAGTACCGAATAAACGGTTGATTCAGCGACTTGGTTTTTAATGTAGGAGAAGAAGGTCAGAACTTGTTCCCCCAATTTGGTTAGGAGAAGCTTCCATGTCATGATGAACGAGAGGTGGTTCACTTCTTCCTGTCTATAACGATTTGGTTAAGAGATCTGATATGTGTTTATACAATAAATTATAAATGTGATTATAAATTGTAGAAACTTACATGACGAATGATGTAAGGGCGAACAGCAAATCCAATGGCTACCCCAAGAAAGCATGAAAGAACAATCCCTATTGACCAAAGAGAGTGTGTCCCTAAACCTGAAACAGCAAAAGAAGAATCGTTGAAGTTTCTAAAGCATAGTGTATGAAATATACAAAAAGATTACTTATACAAAAGACATACTAGAATGAGAGCTCTCGAGGCAATCCTCTTCCTTAAGATTTATCTGGCGGACCATTTCGTTTCCATGATCAGAAACAAGCAAACAACATCTTTGAGGGACAAAAGTTATCTCGTAATCGCTAGAGAAAGTTGCATTCTGTGCAGGTCCATCTCTATGTCCAACTTCCTTTGAGATTCCTCCAGCAATGGTGGTTACATAACCTACAATAAAGATAAAAAAAAGTAGTAGTTCTTCAACTAAAACGAGATTGGACAACAACAAAACTAGCATTAAAGCAAAGGGAAACAAGAAATGGATGAAACAAACACCTGAAGAGCTGATCTTGCGTATAGCTTTATTGCTCCTATCAGCAACATATACATTCCCTTTAGCATCAATAGCAAAACCTCGGGGTTTGTTGAACCGGCTGTTACCAGCTTTACCATCTAAATAACCGGGAATCCCATCCCCAGCAAACCGGTTTATCACACTATCTGCACAAACACACACACAGCCTCCAGATGAGCTAAAACTTCAACAGAAAGAGAAATATAACAAAAATTTGAAAATCTTTACTTAAATTTAGTAAGGTTTACAACTTTTAGGGAAAAACAAATTAAAGGTCAAGACTTGCAATCATATTTACTTATGCACCCATAACTGTACTACTCATATACAAAAAAAACAATTATATCCGATTCAATATATGATACAAAAGGTGGCTTTACTTTACCATTGGAGAAAGGAAATGAAGTAGTATAGAATGTGCTGCCAGTAGAATCAAGGACGATGAGATTGGAAGATCCTGGTAAAGCATGAATCGTGTATGGATTCAGACCAGACTTGTGGCCATCGACCACTGTTGTAACTTCATACCCGTCTTCTAGAACTATCTTAGCACTCACTGTAACAAAATCATGAGAAAAAAACTCAGGAAAAAAATTAAAAATCCGTTATTTGGGTTTGGGAATTCAACTAAATTAACAGCTTTGAAAACTTACCAAGATTGAAAACGATGAACAAGAAGAGAGACACGGACCTAACCACCCCGCAAGCCATGTCAGAATCGAGAATGAAGCGAAAGCGACTGTGTTGTGAGTTTACTTATTGTTGCTGCAAAGCATCTTTAATTGTTAAAGTTATATATAAAGTACTACTTTTGTGGAACCAGAGGGGTACAATCGAATGCTTTTTAATAAAGAAATGGGCCTAACATCGGCCCATTTAATGTTTTAGGATTGCTGACCAAAACGTTACCGTTTTAAATGTAAATGAAATGTGATTATTATTCAACGCATTTAATTTGGCAATTTGCTTACGACGACTGAGGGAAAAAAAATGAGCATCGTCCATCGAGATCCAAATCCTCAGTTTCTTTTTCATCTCTCTTCGTATTGATCAGCTACTCGGAACTCCGGTAACGGATTTGGACAATCCCGGCGGTGAAATTCTGCTGCCCGGTAAACTTTTTTTCATTTTCAGATTCTTCCTATAGTTGCCGGTTCAACTCTTGAACATCCCAATCATGAATCCATTTTCTTCCGGTACTCGTCTAAGGTAAATTGGATTCTCCTCTCTCCTTATTCGTTTTCTGTTTCAGGTTCTAAGTTGTTTCTGAATTTTGATCAGCTTACAGATAAAATTTGATGTAATATAATGTAATTGAGCTCGTTCATTTGAGGATTTGAATTCTGTTTTTATTGACCTGTCTCGAAGATGATTTTGGTTTAGTTTTTTCTGATTTTCCTTAGAATTTTGCTTTTAGTCTAAGAACTTGATCAAACCAAGGATTTTGGTAATCCTTTTTACTTATTTTATTGAATATTATTGGGATTTTGTATTAAAAGTTCGATTCAGTTTAGATTCTGAAGTTATTTGGGACGTATGAATTTGATTCAGGGACATGATCCGTGCCATAAGAGCATGCAAAACGGCTGCGGAAGAGCGTGCTGTTGTAAGAAAAGAGTGTGCCGATATCCGAGCATCCATTAATGAAAATGACTCGCACGATAGGCACCGGAACCTTGCAAAACTCATGTTCATACACATGCTCGGTTACCCGACACATTTCGGGCAGATGGAATGCTTGAAACTTATTGCATCTCCTGGGTTTCCAGAGAAGAGGATTGGATATCTTGGGCTAATGTTGCTTCTCGATGAAAGACAAGAAGTGTTGATGCTTGTCACAAATTCATTAAAACAGTATCCTTACTAACTATCTAGTGTTAAATTCTATTACCTGAGCCGTTGTATAGATTCTTCTTCAATGTTAGTGGACAAAGATCGAACATTTGATTTTGGATTGCATTGCTGTGATGGGAATTCAGGTGGGAAATTATATTGTAAGAGATTTGTTCCTGTTTAACCTTAACTCACGTGCAGAGATCTTAACCACACGAACCAGTATGTTGTAGGACTCGCTCTCTGTGCTTTAGGGAACATTTGTTCAGCAGAGATGGCTCGTGATCTTGCGCCAGAAGTAGAAAGATTAATCCAGTTTCGTGACCCTAATATACGAAAGAAGGTGAAGTTTTCTATTTCCTACACAGGGTCTGCTGGAGTTTAGTCCGCTGTTGTTTTTGTTCCTCCATTGAATTTACCATTTGAGTTGTATTATATGCAGGCTGCACTTTGCTCTACTAGAATAGTAAGGAAAGTTCCAGATCTTGCAGAAAACTTTGTAAACGCTGCTGCTTCCTTACTTAAAGAAAAGCATCATGGAGTTCTTATAACAGGAGTTCAACTTTGTTATGAATTATGCACAATCAATGATGAAGCCCTCGAGTACTTCAGAAAGGTAGGCCAATAAAATTCTACTGACTACTCTACTTATGCATACAGGAGCATTGGCATGCTGTAATTTAATATGCTTCATTGAACATGCGTACATGTGCCTGCTATCTTACTTGCATGATGCTTCTATGTACTATATTTCCTGCAATAAAGTTTCATGTGTGATATTTTCTTATAAATAGATCACTGTGCTAAAATGAGGCAGACAATCAGCTTGTTTTAAAAAATAAATAAATAAATCAAATTGTCAGTTTTGACAAACCCTTGTCTTTGTTTTGTCTCTGCAGAAATGCACAGATGGACTGATAAAAACTTTGAGAGACATTACTAATAGCGCATATCAGCCGGAGTATGATGTTGCAGGGATCACAGACCCTTTTCTTCACATACGGTTGCTCAAGCTCTTGCGTGTTTTGGGCCAGGGTGACGCTGATGCTAGTGATTTGATGACTGATATACTTGCCCAGGTTAGTCATGGTTTAGCAAATAATTCTGCATATGGTTCATCATTATCACCATTCCGATATAACTTCCTTATCAAACATCAAAATTTTTTTTTTTTTTTTCAGTTGCAATAATTATACTTTTTCGAAAAAATGTTGTAGAGAGAAAAATACGATAACTTATGTTCTCTCATGTGGTGGAACTGATTCTGTTCAATTATAGCATAAGGGAGAAACAACTTTGTTTAGTTAATAGGGGTAATAGGCTATCATTCTCTTTGGTGGATATTAAGCTTAATGGGTACTGAGTTTTACTTGTACTTTTGGCCAGGATGAAATCACCATTTTTTATGCCGACCTTGGTATTCTTAGAGAGTGCTTATGTGTGGCCATAATAGTCTGTAGGTTGCGCCAATCATTTTTATTTTACCATGATAAAGAATGTACCCCGCTTCTGTTACATGCTCTATTGTGGAAATCTTTTGAGTTCAGAGTCACAGATATACTGTGGGTTATTTTTTTTTCCTGGTTCCTTTATCCTTGCTGTTACGCTGAGAGATATTCTTATTCTAACTGGTTTCATGCTATTGTAGGTGGCAACAAAAACTGAATCAAACAAAAACGCAGGAAATGCCGTTCTTTATGAGTGTGTTGAAACAATCATGGCCATTGAAGACACCAGTAGCTTGCGTGTGCTTGCGATCAATATCTTGGGAAGATTCTTATCTAACCGCGACAATAATATCAGGTTCAACACTCTTCACCTCAATTATTTATATGATATTATATGTTTAGATTAGAACTAGCTTGCTCGTATTTTCCTGTCTGTTATCTTTCTTTGGGTCTGCTTAACTTTATGAAGCATACTGTTCTCTTGTTATCAGTCAGCGCTTCCTTGGTTTTATTTCATGTTTTCTAACTCTGGTTCTCTCAGAATGTTGCATTCGCCTTATAAAATTCATACTCTCGTTCTCTCAGATACGTTGCATTAAACATGCTGATGAAAGCAATCACTTTTGATGATCAAGCAGTGCAAAGGCACAGAGTTACAATCTTGGAATGTGTTAAGGTATTGTTTTTATTAGTATTACCCAGAAAATACTTTTATACAGTCTTAACTGTAAGTAATAGTTTTCTTAGAGAAAGGATATATGTTAATTTGGCTTTCTGCTTCCATCAACAATTTAGGACCCAGATGCGTCTATCCGGAAAAGAGCTCTTGAGCTTGTCTCTCTTTTGATAAATGAGAATAATGTCAAACAGCTGACAAAGGAGCTAATTGATTATTTGGAAATCAGTGACGAAGATTTCAAGGAGGATCTTAGTGCAAAAATATGTCTTATCGTTGAAAAGTAAGTATTCTGTTTGAGAAAGTGAAGGACCATTTGCTCTCATGCTGACAGAGAGTAGGGGTTGGGGGTGAGAGGGATGGAAAGGTTACTGTGAGTGTCTATTTGATTGAGATTTTATGTTGCTTTCTCAATTTTGATAATGTAGGTTTTCTCCAGAGAAGATCTGGTATATCGATCAGATGCTCAAGGTACTGTCGGAGGTATGGGTCAAACACAAGACATTTTATGCTATGTTGAACTTGTTCGAGTTTATAGCATTCTCTGAAACCATTCTTTGAGAGTTTATATCTGCATATGCTCTTTTTAACTGTATTTTTTGTATCTATAGTAACCGTATTGTCCTCTATACCATGTTAGTAGGCTGGAAAGTTTGTGAAAGATGATGTGTGGCATGCACTTATTGTTGTCATAAGCAATGCATCAGAGCTTCATGGATATACGGTCAGGGCTTTATACAAAGCAGTCTTGACATATTCAGAACAGGTATCTATCATTTTTTATAATGTTTGATTGTGTTCAATACTCAATCATTTGTAATCCCTCCTAATATGGATTCTTTGAGATTTAATCAGGAGACCCTTGTTCGAGTGGCGGTATGGTGCATTGGGGAATATGGTGATCTATTGGTTAACAATGTGGGGATGCTTGGCAATGAAGATCCAATAACGGTGAGCATCACAATGCCAATCTTAATTCATTATCTGCTCCATATTTATATGCAGATGCTTTTTCTTGGAATTTCTTGTTGCCTTTAAAAATGTACAATGAGTAGTTGCTGCCTTGAGCAGGTAACTGAATCTGATGCAGTGGATGTTATCGAGGATGCCATTACTCGCCATAACTCAGATTCGACTACAAAAGCGATGGCATTGGTTGCTCTACTGAAGCTGTCATCCCGCTTTCCTTCTGTTTCAGAGTATGTTCAAGTTTGTTCAACCTCATTGTGCTCTGTTTTTATCCCAACTCGTTCATCTGACATCTGCACTTATTCAACTTCAACTCTACAAAAGATGCATATGCACACTGAGTATATGAATAATGAATTTTGGCTGTCTGCCAGTGTTGCACGTTACCTTCTGAAAAATGATTAGAAATACATTATACCTGTACATCCATGTCCTCAACTCTCTTTTGGTAATTAAACAGTTTTTAATGGCAGGAGAATCAAAGACATAATTGTGAAGCAGAAAGGGAGCCTTCTCCTTGAAATGCAGCAGAGAGCTATTGAGTACAATTCTATTGTTGACAGACATAAAAATATCAGGTAGTTAATTAAATCCCTTCTTCCTCTCTTCCTCATCTATCTTCACGTATATTTTTTCATATTCTCTTTCCCTCAAAGCTCATAAGCGAGGTTTGTAATATAGGTCTTCTCTGGTTGAGAGGATGCCGGTACTGGATGAGGCTACTTTCAATGTGAGGAGAGCCGGGTCTTTTCCTGCATCAGCTTCAACAATGGCCAAGCCTTCAGTTAGTCTTCCAAATGGTGTTGAGAAACCTCCTGTAGCTCCTCTCGTGGACTTGCTAGACCTGGATTCTGATGATATCCTGGCTGCACCTAGTTCATCTGGTGCAGATTTCCTTCAGGATCTACTCGGTGAGTTAGGATCGTCATCAGCACAATCTGGTTAGTTCTTTAGCGTTTCTACAGCTGTTACTTTCTTTTGATGGCGTGCTCACTTGCTTGCTATTTGTGTCTGTATGAGCAATCTTTTTTTTATTTCATTTCCTCTATCGCCTTGCAAGAGAATAACTCATATTTGGTCTTCCTTTTTCTTTATGCAATGTTTCAGGTGCAACCCAGGCTCCAAAAGCCGGTGCAGATCTGTTGCTGGATATTCTATCAATTGGAACACCTTCTCCTGCACAAAACAGCACATCATCATCTAATGATTTATTATCAACAGCTGACATTAACAATAATCCCTCTATTGCGCTAGACACACTTTCTTCACAAGCTCCACCTCAGATTCCAACGACTGCGCCTACTGGTATGTTTGATTTGTTAGATGGTTTTTCTCCAAGCCCATCGAAGGAAGGTAAGAAAAAGTCTTGACCTGAATTAAAATCTATATAACCATTAAAACTCTTTTATGAAGATCAATAACAGGCTCTCCTCCTCATTGCAGCTACCAATGGTCCAGCATATCCATCTATTGTTGCATACGAAAGCAGCACCTTGAAGATTGAGTTCACTTTCTCAAAGCCACCAGGGAATCCGCAAACAACAAATGTCGGGGCTACTTTTATTAATTTATCCCCTAATACTTTCTCAGATTTTATCTTCCAGGCTGCTGTTCCAAAGGTCATTTCATCTAACTTCGTTTTTGCTTTTTCCCCCTTTTGTTCATCTTCTACCCAATTGAAAGTCTGGTAGCTATAGAGGAGTATCTGTGTCCAGTTTTCAAATTTTTCTTTAATCTTCTCTTTGTTCTGGGCTACCTCCAGTTCCTCCAGCTGCACTTGGATCCAGCTAGCAGTAACACACTCCCAGCTACCGGTAACGGTACCATCACGCAGAATCTAAAAGTCACTAACAGCCAGCATGGGAAGGTACATACACACATTCTCTGTTTGGTTTTCTTTCTAAATTTATGTCTCAACATTACGTGTTCTGCTTCATGATCCACAACTTAATCTATGCTCAAATGGTGGTTCGTGACTTAACAGAAGGATTTTGTGTTTATGGCAGAAATCTCTTGTGATGCGTATGAGGATTGGGTACAAAGTGAACGGAAAAGATGTATTGGAGGAAGGACAAATCAACAACTTCCCTCGCGGTTTGTGAGATTGATTGTATTCTCATCACAAGGACTTGAGTGTTTATTTCATAAACCCAACTTAAAAAGAAAGGCTAGTCTTGTCCAAGCCGTTGATGCAGCAAAAGCAGCTTTTTCTCCTTCAAAGTTTTTCATCCTACTTTGGCTTTGTTTGGGATTTGGGATTCCCGGGGTTTCTTTTTGTACAAAAGTTCCGATGTTTGGAATCGGAAAGTGATCGAGGAAGCACATGAGTTTGTGTCTTGTGTCTGAGACTTTAAAGAGATGTGATTCATAACCCATGATGTATCTCCACCAGTTACTGCTTCATCTTGCAAAAAAAAGTTTTGGATTTTGGATCATGTCCCAGTTTGCAGTTATTACATACATGTTTGATGAACACATTTCTCTTCTTTGAAGCCAACTCCTTTTTTTTTTTTAACAGAAATTGTTTAGTACCGACATAAAATATTCGAACATGTGTATGGTTGGTAATCACCAAATAATGGATGTTCATTTGATTGGTTGGATATAATTCTGAAGACAACTTGTGACTTGAGAGATCATCGTGACGTAATTATTATGAAGACAACTTTGGAGATCATCGTGAGAGTTCCACAACCCTGCTTATCGAATGCCCTTTTTGGAGAATAATACAAATTATGAGTCATCATTATTTTCCCCTACCAATAATGATTCCATCCCATTTTTGGATGCTCTTTAAAAGTCTTAAACCCTACCAAAGTAACAATATTTGACTTCACTTTTCACAAATTTCCATTTAAAAAAAATATATTTGTCCCAGAAATATTATATAATCTTCTTTTATCTGAAAAGTTTCTGAACTAATTTAATCTTTAAAATTACAACATCACAGCTTTAAAAACTCATCAAAAGTTGTGCATTTTATCTCAGAATCTCATCTTATTCAAACTTACAAACACAGATTTAAGGATTCCCAAGTTTTGTGACTGATTTATGAACATAGTTTGATTAGAACTAGAAACATCCCATTATAACAGTACCACTATAATAACATCATCAAAGAACAAAGCTTATTCCTCTCAAACACACCAATAGAGATATTCAGCTACAGAGGACACAAAAGAAAAGAAACACTAACAAGTATTGTGTTAAACAAAATGAATTCCAAAACTCAAAATCAATGATTCAATTAAATCAATGGCAGAAATAAACTACCCTTTGATTCTTCTGTACCTAACCCTGTCTCATCATGGACCCTGAAATCTCCTTCCATTCAATGATAATCCAGTAGCAGCAACTATACTCCCAGATCCAGAACAAGCATAAGAAGAAGAACCACCACCACCCACAAGATTGGTCTCTGATGGATTAGCAAACTTTGATCTTTTATTAGACCACTGCCAAATCTTTGACACAGAAAAGCTCTCACCTTTACTTCTCATATTAATCTTCTTCCCTTCAACATTATTATTACTATTCTCTCCTTCTTTCACATTCTTCAAACCTTCATTATTAGAACACAAAGCCACAACTAGATCTGATTCAGCTACTATGTACTGATAAGACCCCATTGAGAAACATCTTCTGTTATCAAGATTACTGTTCACACTAGTACTACTCACACCACTTGTCTCTCCTCCTCCTCCACCATCACCATTGTTATTACTGCTTCTAAACTTCCCAAGCCTCACTGAAAACACTCTCTTCCCAATCTCATTCTCAGCTGGTTTCTGCACCGGAGAAACCCTAATTCCATCATCTCCGGTGAAAAATCCAAAATTGAAATCCGGGTTATCAAATTGATACCCTATAGAGAAAAGGGTTCCTCTACAAAGTGGACAAGTCGAATTCGAGAGTAGCCATGTATCGATACAATCGATATGAAAAGCATGACTACAATTAGGAAGCAATCTAAGCTTATCATCCTCTGAGAATTCACAGAGACACACTGCACAATCGAATGGTTCTTTCGTACCTTTGATTTCTTTGTAAAGAAACACAGGAAGAGCATCGATTAAAGCTTGATCTAGACCTGAATCGTGGAGATGAAAGAGCTGTTGAAGCTGTCTTTGGTAAGTTTCTGAGTCGGAAAATTCTGGGTTTTGATCAGATTCGTTCGTTGATGATGAAAGACTCGATCTTTTCTTCTTGAAGTAATATCTCACCAACAAATGTAGAATGCTGCAGATGAAGAAGATGACGGCTAAGAGAACGATGATGAACAGAACGATTGGGCTTATTCGATTTCTATTGGAAGAAGATGATGAATCGTTTGATTGATTCACTGTGATTGGAGAAGGAGCTGATGAAGGTGAGATTTGGATCAAATTTTCGTTTTTGAGCTGGAAATTATGAATTCTCTCTGACATTTTTTTGTGTGTTTCTCTCAGGTGATGAAGAACAGAGACAACATTAAACTTAAGACAATTTTAATCATAAACCCTCTCAAACTTTTTCCATGGAAACTCATGAAATTTTCCAATTGATATATAACAGTCAAAATGTAGCAGGAATTTTGGAAACTGAAATGATTGCTAAACAGATTTGGGCACAACCGGAGAGAGAGCTACCGTCATTATTTTAAACATGAAAAATATTAGTTAAGCTTAATTAAATGATTAATCACTTAAATTGACCATAGAGTTAAGCAGAGGTCTCTTTTATTAGGTCACCTATTTATTTTTTAATAATTGTATTGGAAAATAACAATTTTGGTGTGGAGCCCAATGCTTGATTCAGGGATCTGGTGCCTAGCAGTTTCGAAGGATATAGAAAAAAAACTTACCGAATATGTAATGGTTTCCTTAATTTTTGTAATTATCCAATAGCTAATAGCGTAACAACACATTTTATTATCCAGTGGTAGGTATCACAAGTCATCAAAGTCGTTAAATAATAACGAAAAACAGGAACAATCCATAATAATCGTTCATCGTTGAACAGAATCACTTCACCTAAAGTGGAGTTAAACAGTGTAGTACTTTTTTTTTTTTAGTGTGTCAATTGATTTTCAATATCTAGGGAATCGTACAGAAACTGAAGCAACAATAAAGAAAATATTAGAAAAGTGTATTTTTTTGAATTTGGATTGAACCATTAAGCACATGGTTAATGTCAACAAATCGTTTTTTTTTTAATTTCAAGTTAATGAACATTGGAATTTGAAATCGGTAAAATAAAGAAAAAGCCTGTCATCATCACTTTGAGAGAATCTAGTTACGTGACAAAATCATGGGCCTTAAGAACCCAAATATGATAATGAATGCCCAACTAATAGATTTACCCCTAAATCGTAAAGAGAACTAATCAGACTCGAAGAAGATAATTAGATGTCATAGCTTTGGTCTTTGTGAATAACTGAATATATTATCAAGCCTTCAAATAAGTTTTTTTTTTTTTGATAAAAGATCTTGTATTAAAATGCAATGGAAGGTTACAAGATGGTAAAAATAACAATAAGAACAACATTAGCAAGCTATAAGAGAAATGACTTACATAAATAAAAGAAGGATACTAGAAGGATACTGCATTGGATCCACTCAAGCATTGGATCCACTCAAATGACATGGAGGAGATCAAACGATGAGAAAGAAGGAGAACTTTACTTGACCAAAGGTAAGACATGGTGCCAAAGAACCCCCGAGGCTGTGGACTTCGAAGACGTATGAATTGGAAGAATTACAATCTAGCAACGAGACCACCAACCTATTACCAAATCACCATGACCCATAACTAGCCAAACGAAGCTTCCGAACTTAGACAAGGCCTTTACAGCATAGTATGCAATACCAGTCCGTTTCACAAGGATGCTTACCCAACGTAAATGTTGAGTAGTATTGAGATGCTTGGTCAAATCTGTGAAGCTTTGGCCACCTAAACAGCATAGTATGCAATACCTGTTCGTTTCACAGCACTTCCCCTGAAGCTCCTTGTGACTTGTTGTCTCCTCCTGTTTAGTATCTGTGGAAAAAAAACTAATAACTAGTTAGCTCCAGAGAGATGGAAAAAACCTAGAATAACTAGTTAGCTCGAGAGATGAAAAAAAAGGACCTGTGAGCAAGCTTTTCCAGAGCCACACGTCAGAAGCGTATTTTGGTGAATCTGGCTTCTGATTTACGTATGTGCGAAGAATTGTGTATCCCTTAAATTCCTCAAGAATTCATAGTAAAACTCACGATCGGATATGAGCATCAAAATAGCCGGAGGTGGATTCTTTTTTGTCCACATCACCAAATCCCAATAAATGTGTCTCCCACCAGGAGAATAAAATACGGCCAATTGGATCTAAAAAACCCTAATTAGTTAAAAAGTTATAGAAAGAATTATAGAAAGAGATAAGAAGATTAACCGTAGGCGGTGTGTTTAATAACGATTCCAGCGAGGGACATGAGTTCCAAGACACGACGAGGGATGCGATTTATGTTGCCAATGGCAAAGATGGTGACAGGACCATCACCAAATTTCTTGTTCAACGCCGATTCTATTATCCAACGGACTTCATAAGGGTCACGATCACGGGGAACCTTAAGGCAGTCCATGTCCCACCACACGTACTTCGGTTTAGCCACCTCCAGATGCATCATCTCGTATTTATTTTTCAAGATGTAAAATCAAACTCACAAATCGCAGTTACGTCTTAATTAAGTAAACCCTAACGGAAATCTTCTCCGAGAGATAAGAATCACCGACCTCAATTTATTTATCGAATCTGAAACGCAAGAAAAAAAGATGAAGCATATCTACAGACGCCACTTTTTGCAATTATATACACGAAACTTATGGGCCAAGGTGTGGGCCTAGGTCTTTTAATCTCATTTTTGACATGTCCATAAAAATTCTTCTGTTCTGTATAAGTTTGTCTCTATTGTTCTTGTGTGTTTTAAGGATGATTGGTATGTTGGCTAATAATATAGGACGATTAAAGAAGTTATGAGAAGAGGCGCTTTGAGTTTGCGAGAAAAGCAGTTTATTCCAGGGATGCGAAGGGTTGAATCAGTGTCTGATGGATCAAATGGTTTTAGGAGAACGAGATCTTGAAGTTGACATTGAAGCTGGTCGATCTCGACAGACATGTATCCCATTCTCTAATTTTTTTTTTTTTTTTTTTTTTAAAGTATATGTTGTGTGGGTTTTGATAATAAGCTTCTCAATGAAGGTGTTTATATAGAAAAAGTTTGATGAAAATTTACATTAGTTACTTTTACCTAACCCCACTATCTAACATTTCACCATATATATGGCATCTGTCTAAATTCAACCAAAAGCTTAAGAGACAAGCTATAAACATTTGCATTCTGCTTACTAATTCACCTAATTAATTAATTAACTATGTCGTATATGGGAGACTAAATAAATTGTGCAGAACAAATTGATGGCTTGCAAACGAACATTTTCAATGGGAAATCCACTAAAATAACTCTTTTAAAGTTTTTTTTTTCCCAAATGATATCATAACTTTCAAATTTCCAATAGAACCACAAATGAATTGTTAACAGATTAATTGACCATTAATGAAACTTAAAAAATTCAATTAATTAAAAATTATTTACAAGAAAAGGAATTCAAAATTTTGAAATTTAAAAACGGTTTTAAATATTTAAGAAGAGCTACCAAAATAAATTGTGGATCTTTTTTTTATTTAACGATATTTTTGTCGTCACAAAACTTGTTAAAGTTGTATTTTGGGGGTATTTTTCAGTTCATCAAAAAGTTAACAAAAGAAACTGATTCTTCTACCCACCAATTGTATCTATTAACAAATTAGCAAAAAAAAAAAAAAATGAGTCAACAAAATTATAGTGTTGCGTTGGAGACAACAATTACAGTGATGAAACTGTGGATTTGGCTACTCACAAGTATGGGAATTATGCTTTGCAACAACTTCTCAGGCGATCGAAGAAACTGGGCTTCTACCAACATATTCTCAGGCTGATAATGAGTAGAAGACCCTTTTTGCAGAACAATACGTATGACAAAGAGGTGTTGTAAACTTGTGAGAGAATTGAGAGCATGTAGAGGAAAAATCATTGTCTATACTCATAGATATAGATAGACGAGAAATATAAATCATTGTGTATAGTCATAGATATAGATAGACGAGAAATATAAACAATAGCTTATCATTGTCTATATCATTTGCATATATCATTCATGATAACAAACTTCAAATTTGGATGTAAACTTGAATTGTAAACTTCAAATTTTTATATATTTGGATGTAAAAGTTAACATGATTTTCCAAAAATCCTGATAACAAACACTAATTATGGTGTTGCGTTGGAGACGAGAATTATGGTTCGATCTCTTAACTCGAAATGGCAATATATAATACATAATGTGTGATGACTCGTTCATGAAACATCTGTCCCCACTTCTTCTCTCGCCAAAAACTTTAATCTTGCTTTTCTTCAAAATGAATCTGTTAGATTGTACTACTACATGGAAGTAAATATAGATTGTGCAAACATAATTTACCATCCCATGTTTTTAATTGGCAATGGACTATCTTTCGCCGGATCCATCACTATATCGCATATTTCATGTCAAATAGAATTGCTACCGAACTTCCTTCGCCAAATCGATTATCCGAGTCCAAGGAGAAAAGCAACAGATAATGTTGCTGCTCATTGCATGGCAAGTCTCCATCGATTCGAATGTCTTTCCTTGAATATGGTTCAGTTTGACTCTTCTCGTGCTAGATCATCAAACGATTCAAACCACATTAACGACTCTTCAATTGTTATCTTCATCTACCAACCAATCCAGTCCTGGTTCTATTTTCTCAAAAATATTCGAGTTGGCTTCTATATTTAATTGGGCTTTTGTAAAATGAGTATGGCCTACTCGGCTGCATATATTTTTCTTCCCCTATTTTCAAATTGAATTTTGTTTTTAGAACACAGACTACACAGTTTACTAGAAACCTCTGTTATATTGGTCATATCGTGGGTCAAATAATTTTTTTAACCGAATATATTCATGGGCATATATGTATCGTCAAAGGGACGTGACGTGACGTGCCTATCATCCAAAAATCAAACTCCTCAATCATAAACGTAGATAATTCATAAAGAGGTTCTACTTTATTTGAATTCTTAATTAATTAGATAAATCTGATAGAGACGATTGAACCCTCTTATACATTTTAAAGATTTTAGTTTTAGACGCTAGATTGCTTAAGGAGATACTCATCGATCTCTTTGAAGTTCTTGACGGCAAAGTCCTTGATGACGTGTGGGTCTGCGACCTCATGGGCTGTCTTCTCAAACTCACCGGACCATTTCAGAAGGCTGCCACCGTCCTTCGGAGTAACGGTGATGGTTCCTTTGAACGTCTTGTAATACTCCAACATCTCGCCACCGATGATGCTGTACGTCATGCTTTTGTTCTCCAAATCCACTGCTTCGATCCTCTCCGCCGATATCTTCACCAGTGAAGATCCTTTATATACGGTTAAGAATAGAATGAGCGAACATATTTTGAATAAAAACATAGTCAATGAGGACATAGATAAAGCATTTATGAATTATACTAAGTTACAACCCATCTAGTAACATGAATGATTCTTTTGTTAAAATCTTGTATTCATGTTTCTCACCTTGGACCAAACCAAGCTTCAGACAAATAAGTCATTTTCCAAATATAACACCTTTGTTTGATCTAGAATCCAACATAATGTGCATAGCTTTTTTTAATCGATTGAATTTAGTCGGATTTGGATTGGAAAACTTTTTTTTTTTTATGAATTAGCCACTAAAAACCACAAATATATGGTGTTTTATTTGGTTAAATTAGTTACGGTTCTTTAGTGTTTTGGTTAAGAAAACATCTCTTCCAATCCTTGAACCACACTTAGTTTTTGGACAAATAAATATCGTCCTGAATGTCGTACTCTGCAATCAATCTGAAGCATGAAATACTAATGGTTACAAATTAAAGATAAAATGAGACAATGGTTACCTTCTCCATAAATAATGAGACGAATGGAGCCAGGAGAGTTGCCATCGCCGGCAAGAACTTGGATGGTTTTGTAGTCCTTAGGAAAAGCTTTGGGGAAGAGATTGATGCCATCGCCGAGGGCTACCCAGAACTTTTCAGCCGGAGACTTAACCTCAACCTCCACATGAAGAACACCACTCAATCCCATTTTTCTAATTAAACAAACTCTATTATAATGTAAGTATGTTTTTGAATGATTTGGTTATATAAACTTGTCAATGAACGTGTCCATTATATAGAAAGGTTTTCAAGCCTTTGGGGTGAAATAATAATTGCATTAACTATGTGGAGCTACCCATTCAACTAACTTTTCATCCTATGGGTCCTTTTAAATTTAACCAAAGGCTTGTTATACATCTGCCATTCTTCATCGCTATGTCACCTACTCAAGGAGGTGGATGAATTAATATATTGGTGCATGATTTAATTTTCAGTACATATATCAAGTAAATTAAAAAAATTATGGTTAAAATTGTTATGCAACATCTGGATTAATGATGTGAATAATCTGGAGGAACATTCAACATGGCATTCTATTTACCGTAAATTCTCTTCTTCACTTGATCAGGTATGGTAGTATGAGATTGATTGTGTGAGATTACCACTAAACCCGACTTTCTTTTGTATAGTTCAACAAAGAACGAAGTAAGTGAAGAAACACATTTTACGCAAATTTGTTCTCATTTATTACCTCTTATAATAACTGTGGACCAACATGATGAAAAATAAATGGTTTTTTTTTTATCAAATAAATCTGTAAATGCTCACATCACAAAATTAAAAACATTTCATCTCGGTTAGGTACTTTATATGTGAGAGGAAAACATGTTTTTTCCATTGATATAAAACGGCAATCACTCTGAAATCCTATAATAGAAACCACAAACAAGGTTTTAAAAACGAGTCATCATGTCTATTTAAAGGAAAAGTTCATCCGACCCCAATTTTTTAATATATAATTGAATACGTTTAAACTACAATATCCTAGAAAATGAGAGCATCTCCAACCATTAGAATCCCATAAGGGGTTCTTAGCATTATTTTAATAATAAATTTAAGAACTTATGTTAAAAACCGGTTCTAAAAACTCTTAAATAAAAACCGATGCTTAAGGGAGGGATTCTTAACACGCGATTTTACCGATATAATTTATAATTTTTTAATGCTAAGAACCCCTCATTCCCACCATTGAAGGTGCTCTGACAAGCTAATTATAAAACTAAAGATTGCTTTTAAGAAATTTTAGGTTTTCTTCAAAAAAACATAGTAATCATTATAAATAATCTCTCTCTCTCTCTCTCAACGGACACACGAAAACAACATTATTAATTAATTAAGTATATAGAGATAATTAAAAAATGAAACGAAAAGGGAAAGGAAACAACACTCTGAAAGCAGCTTCCCATCTCTCTCGCTCTGATCGACTCAGATACGTTATACGTACGTACACATATACTGGTAGATTCAGACAAGAGAACCAAACCGAGAATTTAACATTTAAGAGTTATAAGAAGCATCAAGGTCTTTCTCAAGATGTTCTCATTTACTTTTGCTTCACGTACATGTAATCTACGTATTCTTCAGCTCTACCGTCTCTTTCTGTAGCTTCGGTAGTTGAAATACTGCTGTTGAGTATTTCAGAAACTTCACCTTCAAAATCTTTAAAGATCAATAGAGACTTCATACACTATATATCTCATCTTCGACCATTACAACCTTTTCTGTTTCTTTGGAAGCAACTGTGACTACAAAGGATTCACCACTACAGAAAGACATACCAGAAGCATCTTCTCTTGGCTTTGGAATGGTCTCTCGCATCTACAAAGCATAAGGAAACAAAACCAAAACTATGCATTTTCCTCTGGTTTCGGCTTGGAACAAGAGAAGGAGAAGCAAATCCTATGATACAGATCCATGTACGTTCCTTTTCTCCATCATCTTCGCCAGATGGCGTAAAAGTATGTTCACCTTTTTGTTTTTTCAAACAGCATACTATATTACTGAATAAGAGGGTTTAGGTGAAACTAAATCATCTGTGTGAAACTAACTTTTCTTCTCAGGGGTCTACAGAACAGCAGAATGCTGGCAAATCGAAGATCAGACGTCTCAGCCAAGGAAACGAAGATATGGGTCATCAGTTTACACCCTCAAGGAAATGGAGGAGGCCACAAGCTCCTTTAGTGATGAGAATCTCCTAGGTAAAGGAGGTTTTGGCCGAGTTTACAAAGGCACTCTAAAAACAGGAGAGGTAGGAACTATATTGTTTCATTTATGTGTGTTTACAGGCTTTGTAATCTTAGAAACATTTTTCTATGTAAGAGGAGCTATAGAATAGGATACACATTATCTTGAACCCTTGCTCTTTGAAGGTTGTTGCAATCAAGAAGATGGACTTACCTCCGTTTAAAAAGGCTGACGGAGAAAGGGAGTTTCGTGTGGAAGTGGATATCTTGAGCAGACTCGACCATCCAAATCTGGTCTCTTTGATCGGCTATTGCGCAGATGGAAAACACCGGTTCCTAGTATATGAATATATGCAAAATGGAAACCTGCAAGATCATTTGAATGGTAAGTCAACGAAATAAGAGTCTAGTCCACAAAGGCAATTGGCAACTAAAATCCTGTCTTTATCGCAGGAATAAAAGAAGCAAAAATAAGCTGGCCAATAAGACTCAGAATTGCACTTGGAGCAGCAAAAGGACTTGCGTATCTCCATTCCAGTTCTTCTGTTGGGATTCCAATTGTCCACAGAGATTTCAAATCCACTAACGTTCTACTAGACTCCAACTATAATGCAAAGGTGTATATAAAGTACATTAACATGGATGGTTATGCAACACTAATATCATGCAAACACTAAAACTAAGACGTGAATGTAATCCTTGCAGATATCCGACTTTGGACTAGCAAAGTTAATGCCAGAAGGAAAGGACACTTGCGTGACAGCAAGAGTTCTAGGAACATTCGGCTATTTCGACCCAGAATATACATCGGTAAAGATTCTTACTTACATCTTCACATGATTCTATTCCTATAAACAAGGATGAGATGGCAAAGGTTATACTAGATGCTACTTAACTAAATTAAAAACTATGACATGAAATGGCCAGTAAAAGGAATTTTAATCACTCACATATCAAAAACCATAAGCAAATGAGGGACAGTTTTTAGCATAACTTTTTTTCCCATTTGCTGTAACAGACAGGTAAGCTGACTCTACAAAGTGACATTTATGCATTTGGGGTTGTGCTACTAGAACTACTTACTGGACGCAGAGCAGTTGACTTAACTCAGGTCCCAAATGAACAGAACCTGGTTCTACAGGTAAAATGGCCCTCCTAAGCTCTAAGATTGACATACACAAAATATCAACAGGTGAGCAAATTTAGCATAGAGGAATCAACTGCTCACTGTTCTCTATGTTTCAGGTTAAGAATATACTGAATGATAGAAGGAAATTGCGTAAGGTTATAGATACCGAGCTGCCTCGGAACTCATACAGTATGGAAGCTATAGCCATGTTTGCTGATCTGGCATCACGGTGCATCCGTATAGAGAGCAGCGAGCGACCTTCGGTGATGGATTGTATTAAGGAACTGCAAGTAATTATCTACACAAACTCGAAGGGTGGTTTGGGTGGGACTATTCCTACATTCAGAAGGCTCTAGACACCGAATTCTTTGAAACCAGTAATACCGATTACTGTCATTTTTCCTAAAATGAGAGGTCATTGATGAAACTTGATAAATATAAAACAAACAATCCTAATTATGAATACCGTAAAATTTAAATTCAACTTCCAGCTACTAAACTTTGATCAAGCAAATATTATTTGGATGTATATACTATAAAATCACTAAGCAAATCAGATCAAACAATACATATATTTGCATAGTATGCTGTATTTGTTATATATTCAGGGCTGTAGCCTTTTTTCTTTCCTCTTTTCCTTATGCCTAAAGATTTGACCACATGTATATGAACAAGACAGACAATCGCTGCCAATACTGGAGCAGATAACAACAGGTAATGCTTCCAAAATACGTCTAACAAAGATTAGAGCATGTGTGAAGTACCTCAACTACGATCATATAAACAGCAAGTTGAAGCAAACGGGAGTATCAACTCGTACCCTTGGTCAAGTCACATTTAGCTCCTGCATGATGGAGCCAATCACAATTTTCGTTATAAATTCAGACAAGGTAGCCAAACACTAAAAGCTCAATGGTACACACACTGATGAGAAAAACTGTACCCGTGTTCACGCATTGGCAGAGGAGGTCAGCTCATTATCAGACCTCACCATATCTACCGTATCTACAGGACTAGTACACGGTGGAAGCTTCTTGCGCATCAAATGCTTACGCCTCTGTAACATCAAAAGGACCAAAATGGTATCTGTCTTAACAACCTCATATCCTGCTTTTATGTATATACTGAAAGGAGCCTCATCAACCATCCTACAATGCAAGTAGACATCTTTTGAAGGACTAATCTGAGATATCAGTTCCTCACTCGCCTTCAACAAATGCCACCCAATTCCCCTCCTAAATAATCATCACACAAACACAACACAAACTTTCTTATAAACGAAATCAACAAGAATAACTACACAAAGAGGTTCTAGAGCTGTGCCAAATACCTTCTAAGATCCTCTTTCACAGTCATGTTACAGATATAAGGTGATTCCTTGGGAGGAGTTGGAGAAGGAGGCGAAGCATTAGCGCCTCGTTTCTCTAAGCAAACCTCTACAGTGCCAGCCATCTCAGCCTCTTCTCCATCACTGTACTCATCCGTTTTTTTCCTGTAGAATCCAACTAAGGTTACTGCGTGTGGTAACACTTCTCTTCTCTCAATCAGATATTGCTTCACTAAGAACCGTAACACAGATTGATAACCAGAAGGCAATAACATCGATTCGCCGAATGACTCAGCTAAGAGCTTCACCGTTGAGTCCATTTCGTTAACTCTCATAACCCTAACCCACATCGATCCAGATTCAAGCTCTTGAAAATACGCAAATCCTTCAAGAGTTTTGAGCTTCTCTAGCTCATCGTTACTCAAAAATCTCCCAGTACGAAACGATTCCTCGAGAAACGCGTAGCTTCCGGTAGATTTCGTAGCTTCTTCTCCCGTTTCTGTAGCTGTTGAAACTGAAGAGGAATGTGAAGGAGGGAAAGCGAATCTGAGATTGGAGCGGTGAGATCTGCACGAATATAGTGAAGGATATCTAGGCGAAGAAGAAGAAGAAGAAGAAGAGACACCGAACTTTGTCGATTGGCTTGGTTTAAGAGAATCAAGAGAGAAAGCAAGTGAGATGCTTACGGCCGCCATTGACACACGACTGACTATCTTCTCCGATTTGCTGGTGGTTCAGTTTCCTCTAAATCGTTATAACGAATTAAAATGGATAAAATATAACTGACAAATTGATGATGCTATCTTTAAAACGCTGCGTTTAAATCAACCATGAGCTCATTAATTATTGGGCCTATGGCCCATATTGGGATCAATCCGGATTTCGGTTTAATTTTGATTTGAGATTTTCGGATTTTTGGTTCATGAATAATGGTTTCCTAACAAAAAGTAAATTATTATGGATGGTGTAGTATAGTTTTAGTTTCAGTTCACATTCGGGTTTTAGTTAAAAAGTTAAATCAGTTTGTTTTTTTCTGGTCTGTTTAGCTTAATTCGGATTTTGATATATTGAGAAAAATAATAATAAATCTATTTAAAACATATTAAAACATTAATACTTTAGTCCGGTTTGGAACCAAAGTACGCAGCGGTTTTAAAAGGCCATTAAGTATTTGGGCTTAAAGTCCATATTGCCCATGCTGTGATATATATTGCACTTCTTTCCAAATGTCGGCGACACAGAAGCCGGAGGAGGAGCAAGGAGGACGGCCGCCATGGATCCAGCAGGAGCATCGGTGGCCAGCGATATCGCAGGAGGAGGAGAAGGAGAAAAATTTGCGATAGGGAATATTTATTCGGTGAAGGTGATCACCGGAGATGAGTTCCGAGGGATCGTCATGGCTTACGACCCCATTCCTAACTTCGTCTTTTTTGATATCCTTTCGACGTTACCTTAATTTGTTTATCTATTTCTTTTTTCATAAAAATTTGAGATTTAGGGATTTTGATTATCCTTGACGAAAATATTGGATTTTTACAAGAGGGATCGAAACCTAAAGCTGGGCATTCGAAGAATATTAGGATGGTGAATGCGAATTTCATTACAGGGCTTTCGTATTTGGGGAAAACTGAAGATCCACTTGTTCCAGAGTTTTCAGTTGATCTTGATAGGCTTCGAGCTAAAGAAGCACTTGCCATTAGGTGAATTATTGTTTTTTTTTAATCCTTTTGAATTGCAATTTTGTATGATTTGCTTATAGCTTTGCTTGGAAACGTATTTGAACTCAGGCAAGCAGAAGCTGATGCTGAGAGAATGGGAGTTGGTGTTACTGCAGAGGCACAGAGCATCTTCGATGCGTTGTCTAAGACGTAAGGCTAATTTCTGTGTACAAGGAGAGATTTTGTTATGGTTCTAAGCGCTTGTGAATTATCTTTTGAAGAAGGAAAAAGCTTAGACTGATGATCATGATTCTAAATTTGACTGTGAATGATTGGTTTCTCTGTTTTGTTGCTGATAGTTATGGTAGAGATGGGACAAGATTCTTAATCAGATTGTTTCTTAGTAGTAATGTACTATTATCTGCTTTTGATTTGTATTTGTGTTTTTTTCCCAAGTTCAATATTTGTTGTAGACTATATATGTTGTGTGCTCTAGTGTGAAGTATCTTTTAGTCTTCTCTGTGACGCATGTAAGAAGCATTTTAGATACATGGATTTAGATTTACATATATCTGATATTTTCTTAGTTGAGATTAAACAGCAGAGAATGTTTTTTTCCTTTTAGGCTTCCTGTGCAATGGGAAAACTCAGACATTTTGGTGATGAAAGAAGTACGTGTTCGTAGCCCGTATCTTTCAGGTTGTGTCTTTGGAGGAACTGATGCTGCCAACAACCGAGTTAAGAAAGTGGTAAGCATCACTTGCACTTCATTGTGTAATGTCAGTTAAGCCACTTGTGTTATAATAGTCACTTGCATTCAATTGTGTAATGTTGATCAAGCCTTGGGTGTTATAGTAATGCATTGTTGCCTTTTTATCGCAGCTTGAGCTGGAGAGACGAAGGTTGCAACTCTCTGACACATGAGGGCAGTGAAAGGAGTCGGTCAGTGAAATAGCGAAAAAGGGTTTGTTGCTACTAACCCAAAAAGCGTCTAAATATCTGATCGACCAGCGAAAAGTGGAATGTTCGCTTTTCGCTTGTTGTTGTCTTTACTTAGTATCTGTTTGTGCTTATAAGCAGATAAGAGATTTTCTTGAGTTGTGAGGGATTGAAATTTGGACTAATTTCACCCTCTTATTGACAAGAACAGTGAGGTCTTGTCCACTTTTTACCAGGTCTTGGTTAATTTATCGCCTGGAACTGTAAACTATTCTGAATGTTGAACTTAAGAAACAACTTTTTTAGTGACATCTCCAATAGAATTTTTACATCTTGTGTGCACTTGAATTGATTTCAGTCTTAAATGTAAAAATTAAAGAAGCATCTATCTGTAAATATTTTCAAATCAGGGTCAAATAAAGCACGTTCCGTGTGATTAAATGGGAATGATGTGAGTACACATTAGTGGAATATGAAAGAATAAATCGCCAGTTAGTGTTGAAGAGAGTCACGACCAAGTACCACCAATAATATAAGAGCTTCTTCCTTGAGGATACTTGATTTGAAGCTCTAAATTGAATGCACGTGTGAAGGGAAAGAATGGAGCTTGATAAGGTCTTTGAGAACATGGAAATGGAGCTAGACGAGAAGATATTTGAAAAGATGAAAACGTGTGTTTGTGGATGACATATCGAGTATGAGGAAATCGATGGTTGTTGTACTAGTGATACGATTTATGGTAATTCTTGGATGCATCAAACTAGTAGTCTGAGATGATGATAATGCTTCGACTTGATGATGTCTCTAGCGTAGTTTCATAGTTGAGACCGGTTCTTATGTGATAGGGTTAAGGAGGTAAGTGTTTTAATGTTTGGGCGTTTAACATGTATTCTGGTACTCATCATATGAAGCCATACCACAAACAGACTCTGTTTTTGTATCTTTTTCTTACAGTTCTTTACCAAAGATCACTTAAGATTGCTTGATATTATTTGAATTAAGCTTCAAGAATATTGTTGTAAAAACCAGAAAGACACTTTGTAATTCAACCTTAAAACTTACAAGTATCATAGATCGACACAACAAAGATGAAGGGTTCTATTTCTAACAGTACTTCACACAAAAACCTTCTACTTCTGCTTCTAACAAAAAAACATGAACCCATCATCTGTGCACAACGTCACTATATAAGCCACAACAATTTTTTATAGGACTAAGAGGACAAAAAAACCTACTAAGAAGGCCAAAACAATACAGTCTAGGGCGGGTGTAGAGATTAATTTTATAGGAGTAATAGTTGAAATTGTTTAAAAAATTAGAGCTGGGATTGCAAATAACAAAAGGGACGTTTATTTGGAAATATGAAAAATTTACATGCAACTAAAAAATTTACAGTCCACATGCTTGTTTCTAATCTTCTACTTGTTGAGTACTTTGCTGAAGTTGAGATGCTTTCATTTGCGATCCAGTACTTCCACTAGCCTGAAACGCAACCATTTATCAACCAAAAGACACAATAGACAGAAACCCAGATTTAATACAAAAGCCTAAGGATGTGAGCAATCTTCCACACAAAACTAAACTCAAAGACGAAGAGAGACTAACCTGAGGAGCTTTCTTAGCACATGCACGAGAATTGTGTCCAGCATGACCACATTTCTTACAATGCATTTTGCGCTTGTTAAGTTTCATTTTCTTCCTTGGTGGAGACTCATGGCTTTTCTTTCTCTTACCCGTCTTCTATTGAGACTCGCAAGTTAGCAAAAAAAAAAAAAATGATCAAAATAGTATTTCTTCTGGATTAGTTTATCATTTGAGCATTATATACCTTAAGCTTGTTCATAAAATCCGGATCATAACCTGGATCATTAGATCCACTATATTTCTTAAGCTTAGTCTCGGGAGGGATGGTTATCTTAGCCCCAGCCCCAAGAAAGAGACTGAAACCTAGAAGCAGATTCCGGTGGTCTTTCATGAGTTCTTCCAGCTTTGCAATGCAAGTAGCTTCATTGAGTCTACAGAGAGACTAGTAACGTCGGAATCAATTCACCATTCGTGTTTTGTTGTGCAGATTGGGAGTTAAAATTAAGAGCAAACCAAACATGACAGGGAGAAAATAATTCAATACCTACGAGCTTCAGTATCATTCATTATCTTGTGCCATTCTTTACGTTTTGCAAGTTCATCAGCAAATGCCTCGACCACAGAATCCAAGTATTTAGGAATATGAAGAGTAAGTAGCTCCGGTGATACGTTTATGCAAACTATGGTTTTAAATTGGCCTAACCCTTTGCTAGCCTTGGGAGGGATGGTTATCTTAGCCTTGGGAAGGAAAACACTGAGACCACGAAGCAGCTTTGGATGCTCTTTTAAAAACTTCAGTCATCCTTGCAATGCCACTATCTTTATAAATTCTACAATATTAAGATAGACTTAATTAGTAACATCAAGAATCACAAAATTCACATGTGTGTTTGTTGTGTAGATCGGAGTTGAAAATAATTCATACCGATGAGCTTTAATGTCAGTCAAGATCTTGAGAAATTCTTTGAATTTTTCAGGTTCATCATGAAATGTTTCTTTCACAGAAGTGAGGTATAAAACCGAATCATCCATACTTAGCTCCGGTGGTAATGATCTTCTCCAACCATGGTTTGTAATTGGCCTCAACCCTTTAGTATCCAAAGAAAGATAACTTATTAAAATAGATCAGATCATCACTGAATCTCAAAGCTATTAACACTTTTTCTTCTCTAAATTGACTTCAGAATCGTTCAGGAATGAGCTATCCTAGAGTGCATGCAGAAACAAATCATAGTTTTAGAGTTCAAGTCAGTTAAATTTCATCTAATTTGGATATAATGATTCATGTAGATTTCATCACAGAACAATGAACCCAATTCAAACTCATCCCAGCAGGTAAAGATAGCAATTAATTACGAAAGAATTTCTGAGAAGAAAAATAAGACTTGGAGAACAAGCTTTTTCCTTACCCCACACGATCACGAAGAGAGACGGAAAGGGTTCGTGATCTGGTTCCGTGATAATTATTTAAAAGGTTTCGTATAGGGTTTTGTTTCATAATAGATTTATTTTTTTATTTTATTTTATTTTATTTTAGGGGTAAGCATACTGGTTTACTGTTTGAATACGGTTTGGTTTGTTCGATATCAATAAAACTTTAAATCATTTAGAAACCATTTAAAGTTTGGTTTTTTTATGATTTGATTTTTTTGGTTTATAATTTATCAATTTTTAAAATAAAATCATTTAGTAACTATTTAAATTTAGGTTTCTGCTAAAAACTATTAAACTTATTAAACTTTGCAAGCATGATACTCAACTTAAAACTATGCAAGCCAAAATACTAAACTCGAAAATCACCCGTAATATAACACTACATGTATCATCGACATGATACCACCATATGCTGTTAAAAACTAGCAATAGACTCAAAACGATGTCGTTTTGAATCAGAATAACTACATGCTGATTATTTTTCTCTTGTTGTTATTGTGTGTTCAAAACAACACACATTTCTATTTTATTGTTTATTTTTATTTAATATGTTTTAAAAAGGAAAAAAATTAATTTGAAATCCAATAATTCTAAGTTTTTAATTGAACCAAACCAAACAAAAACTAAAATATTTGTAATAATAGTAATAGAATAGATTTTTAGATGAAACCGAAATTAAACCGAATAATCTAACCCGGTGCGGTTTGGTTGGATTTCCTAGGGAAAGGTGGAGTGTGATAGGTTAGAATTGGCCATGGTCGAAAAGTACGTTGTCCTAATCTGCTGGGAACATTATCTCATGCCAACGATCTCGAGAACTCTGTATCGAATTGCTCTGCTTGCAATGGCAGACCTACATGCAACAAAGGGGTATCATATGAGCCTCCACTAAATTAAAATATTAATGTATTTTTAATAGATTTTAGTGAAGTAGTTAGCCAAAATCACTCTTTGATCCCCCTAAAAATTTAAAATTTACATTATAAACCTTTTAGTTGTAAAATATGTATATTATGATTCTTGTAAACAAATTGCATGGCCCCGCCACTGTTTGGAGTTTGTTTTTTACTCATTTTGAACGAAGCTGGAGACTAAACGTAAAATTCGCAGTTAAATTTCAAATTTTATTTTATACCATTTTAGCATATATGTACTTTTTTTTTTGTTTTTTTTTAATAAAGTCGGGGATAGCGGATGAATTCGTCGGAGAAGAGCTTTCGAGATACAATAATTTACATAAGATGTATATTCCCACCATTATCTCCATGGAGTTTACTCTGCAACCAAACCAAACTCTTTATCATTTTTTTAGCATTGATTTCTTTTACTTTGATTAGTTGATTACCTTTCAAAAAAACACATTACGAGGTTTTCCAGTCTGAGGAAGCAGCTTAGTCTTAAGAGCATCTCCTAATTTCTCAGTGACAACCCATTCACTCTTTCTCCTTCGAGTATGCCGATGAAATTTCCCTTTGTCCGGTGCATTGACATTACGTTTTCAAACAAGATCCAAAATATCACGAGGTAGAAAGATCTACAAAACCCGAGAGTTCATAATAAATGATATTATACAATTAGGTGATAGATATTGATCAAGATGTATTACTAACCTTGGTGTTGCAATGACGATGCAGAGAGTAATCATAGAGGGGATGTAAAAAGTTGACCAAGCTGGAATGCTGACTTCAGGGAAGAAGGCACTTGTAGGAAGAATAACACAGTAGAAGAAGAAAGTGAAGCAGTGGACTATGATCTTCCGTAAGAAAAAAAAGCTGTAGATCATATACAACCTCTTCCAAATCGTCACTCTCTGCTTATTATTACATAAATTTGTAGCTTAAGGTTAGATGTCTACTCCTGTTAATTATTTGTACAATTAAAGTCACAAAATAAAATAACCATTCTTTGATATAGCTTGGTTTAACTAACCCGAACCAAATAACACTAGATTGAACCAAACGGTCTTCTAACCCATCAGATTAGCAGATCAAATTGAGCATGCAAATCTTTTTTTCTCTTCTTCTTAAAGTATAAAAGAAAAAATAAAATAAAATAAAAAACCGAACAAAAATCTGATTTGACGATTAATTAGAAAGAAAACAAAAATGTGCGTCAGCCTCACATCACATGGCCTGTTTGCCTCTCCGTAGCAACACGATGGACAAAAAACAAAGTAGTTGGCCGTAAGAGGTGAGACAAAATCTTGTGGGTACGTACGTGTTTGTCAAGATGAAATAAATAAATTGAGAAAAAGGACCTTATTGCGAATGATCTCCATAATCATTTTCCTGAAGAGATTAGCTGGACCACAAGACCATCGATGTTGCTGGAATCTAAGAGCATCTTGTCGCGGTTTCTTAATTGGGTTTCTTAGCTTTTTGTTTAATTAATTTAATTATTAATTAAACTAATGTTTAAGAAACGTATCTTAATTTAGGGACTTAAGAAACGGTTCTTAAGATACACGTGTTCTTCTTCAATTCGTTTCTTCTTCAAGCCAAAAAAAAAAAAATCGATTCTTCAACTCAATTTTTCAACTCGATTCTTCCATGGCCTCGTTCTTCTTCAATTTGTTTCTGCAATTCGATTCTTCTCTCTTCTTCTTCAGTTCGATTCTTCGTCTTCTTCTTCACTTCGATTCTTATTCTTCTTCTCCTTTGGTGAGATTAATCGATATGCTTTAGGTACAATTCGGATCCAGTGGTGGTGGAATTGTTGAAATTGAAGATTGCCAAACCATCTATTACTATATCAAAAGAATGAAGCAGAGCTTAATCATAGAAACAAACTCATTGAAGACGTTATATAGTTTGTTGAAGTTAGTTGAAACGATGAACTGTACAGTTAGAAGTTAGTTGCTAATGTTAACCTCTATATAAGCTCCTGTAAATCGATTTAGATAGGTTTTGAATGCCGTATGAACTGACAATATACTTGATTTGGCTATTCGAAGGGGAGCTAGAGGATGAGCTCGTGGAGCTTCAACGGTGTAATGGTGACTTGTCAGCATTGAGAGCAGAAAGGGATGTAACAGCTGGGGCGTTTTTCCCTGGAAACAGTTCTGAAAGAGTTAACGGTATATTTCTTTTTCTGGTTTTGTGTTTTCATTCATAATACTTTGAGTTATGGTTTGATAACAGCCTGGATTTGTAGGTCCTGGCTTCAGGCAGGCTACAAGAGCTAAAAGATCTTCATGAGGAGAGGACAAAGATGCTTGAAAAAATGAGTTATTTATAGGTCAGTGTATGATCCAATTGGGGTATCTACTTGTGTTAGTTTATTTATGCAAGAGTTTTGATGTATGAAAACTTGTGGAATGTAGTTTTTTCCTATTGCTAAAACTGATAAAAGAGTTTTCTAACAGAACAAGTCAAAGTCTGTGAGGTGCATCTCATCTTCTCAAACCTGCCTTTCTTTGAAAGACCAGCTGGAAAAATCCAAAGAAGCAGTTGTCCAGTATATATGGCTTTAGTTGAGAAACTGCAGGTTATATTTGGATTGTGATTTTTATTTTTGTATCTATTTTCTGCTGTTACTGATTCTAGAATGGCTTCTTTAGATGTGGAGATACAGAAACAACTAGATGAAAAAACGCGAATCAAGACTAGGCTGGGAAATATATCAAGAGAGCGAGGTCACAAATCGATTACTTTGACTTCCAATTCTGTATCTCCCACTTTCCCTCTGTTTCACTTTGGAGTCTGATTAAGTGATTTGTATGTCAGGTAGAAAAGAAATCTTGAACAATGAATTATGTATGCTGTTACCAGTTTGTGTTTTGCTAACTTAGTAAGCGTATTTGGTGAACAGACAAAAGAGTGTGAAGCATTGCATTTGAGATCAGCTGATTATGCTTCTCAGCTAGGTGACCTGAATGCTATGGTATGATGCATTACATTTACGTTTTTCAGTGTACTGCCCATCCCTTATATGTTGACGGCATTGATATTGGTTATTGTTACTTGCACTATGTCAACCTTGTTTGGGAATATAAATCTGATTGCTTTCTGAAAAATTGATCTTTGTTGTTGGTTTAGGTGTGATTCAAACTGATGGACCCACCTGCAGGAATTAGTGGTGCTCCACAAGACAACAATATCATGCTTTGGAATGCTGTTATATTCGGGTAAAAATTGAAACTTGTTTGATTTCAGAGACATTCTAAGCTTGCTCTGTACTTATTACACTTTCTATTTGTGGATTTTCAGGCATTCGGATGGTTTTCCGAACAATCACCTTCATAGGAGCTCCTGCAATAAGGAAAAGGAGGATGTGATGAAGAAACCACTCAAAAAATGGATTCTATAGTATCAAAGAGCTATGTCAACTGAATCTGCACCTCCACTAGCTTGATCATCTTCAATACAGATTGCAGCATAATGAGAATCAGCCAACTCCAATAGTGCAAACTTCCATTCTCCGTTGCATTTCTTTGTCTTCTCCAGTGAATTAACAGTTATCTCAGATGTCTACAGAAAACAATCAAGCGTCTTAAATCTCTATCGCTTATACAATGTGCTGCAACAACTAATCGCATTTGGTAAACACCATATTCACTTCCAGAGTGTGACTAAAGTCTAAAACAACAAACCTTGCAAAGATTGAATGTTGTTTTGTTTTTATTTTTCAAAATCTATGTTTCAAATGTAATATTTTTATGTACCAATTTTAGATTAATAAAATAAATTCTATTTAAAAAAAATTAATTTTTTTTTTTTAAGAACCCCATTAGGGGTTCTACCAATAAAGAGCAAAAACATAAGTTTTTAACATAGTTTCTTAATTTCAAATTTATATTAAAATACTACTTAAGAAACCCATTTGGTTTCTACAATAATGATGCTCTAAAAGCTTTAAATTTACTTGGTAGCTCGCTTTTCATCTACAAAGCCAATGTGCATATACATAATGTAATGATTATAAGGTAATAATTGCGATACCAACATGTGAATAGATATCATTGCATTTGCATATCAAGACGAGAGTGTCACTGATATATCTTATAACCAAAGTGGATGTGTCTATGTGACTTTATTAGGGACTAGTAACTGTTAGATATATTTTTATCAAAAAAAAAAAAAGACTGTTAGATATCTAACCGACATGGGATTTCTAACAATTACATTCTTTTTTTTTCATCTTCTAACAATTACTTTAATGTCTTAATAATGTATGTAAGATGCGATGAGTTTTTTTTTTTTTTTTTTGTTAAAAAGGATGCGATGAGTTTTAAACTATATAAGGTTTATTTTATTACAGTTAATGGGTTGGGAAAAAAAAATCAAGTACCGTGAGGTCGTTGAGGAAGACAAATTTCCAGCCGAGAAGACCAGCACGAACGGCCAAGTCCATGTCCTCGACAGTGGTCCGGTCATGCCATCCTCCAGCTTCTTCCATTGCGGCCATTCTCCATACACCCGCAGTTCCTGAAAAATATATATACCAATACTATATTTATGCAATGATTTTTATTTTTTTTAATTTTGCTTAGGTATTTATGTGAAAAAGTATATAATTTAAATCATGTGATAATATGAAAATGCACCATTGAAGCTAAAGAAGGCATGTCTAGTGGATCCAGATTGTTGCTCTGCCATGAAGTGGTAGTTGAGGGACATCTCTTGCATCCTCGTCATCAAGCACTTGTTTGCGTTCACTGCGTTAAACCACACGCACAGGCACTCAGTTTAAAAGTAAACTTTTGTTAGGATCTTATGCTGAAAAATGTAAGAGACCCTATAAGGCTATAATGTTCGTAAAATATGAGAGACATATATGTAATATAAGTCATTAATTCAATTTAATTCTTACCAAGTAATTTTTAGACAAAATTTTATGAATTTTAACATAGTGTCAAAGTCAAAATGAATGAGGTGGAAGACTTTTCATTCTCAGGGAGCATTAGTCATTTTACACATTCCACTAATACTAAATTTGTTTTAAGATAGTCGTTATCAATTGGGTTTGATTTTAGGTATGTTAAATTTTCTACCATAATCTACGTACTGAATCTCCATCGGGCTTGAACAAGAGCGACCTTAGGGTTGTGAATGAGGAAAGGGACAGAGCGTTGGAGGTAATCAGGCTCTGGTTGGAAATCTGCGTCGAAGATGGTCACGTAGCTGCATAGCTTCACGTAGTTGTGCTTCATGCCTTGTTTAAGAGCTCCGGCTTTGTAGCCATTTCTGTTGTCTCTCCTCTCACACTTTATGGTCACGCCTTTGCTTTCCCATTTGGCACACTCTATGTTCACCAGCTCCTGCAATTGGATTGTCTTCACATTAATTATTCTACAACACATATATGTGTCCAATAAGTTGGTTAGTAAGAGACCTTGATGGTTTGATCAGTGGAATCATCTAAAACTTGAACAATTAGTCGATCCAATGGCCATATTAGTCTACATGCAGCACCTATAGATAATTGAAGTACCTGTGGGTTAATTAAGAACATGTTAGAAATCTCACATCTATAAGTGTACAAATATTATCTCGTATGTAAAAAGCCTAAATCGTTATATTTGCTGTCAATTAATTTTGAGATAATTTTAGCGGTCAGTCTATATTATAATATATATATATATATATATAGAATTCTTGTAAATTTACCTCTTTTTCGTTGTACATTGGGATTTGGACAAGAACCATGGGATAGGTTTCATGTCCGAGCTCAATGTCATCGTGCTTAAATAACTTAGCAAAGAGTACTACAAGGTTCATGTAAACACCCTCTATGAAAACTAAGAGGGAGATTATCAAACAAAAAGCCACCAAACACTTGAATATAGGAACTATAAGTAAACTCCTCAATTGTCGTATCCAGGTCGTGTCGATGCTTATACTGACACCATTTATGGATGCTTCAAACTTCTTTGGAGCTGCACCTTCAGAACTCCCTCCATGGAACTTCTCATGCATGTCTTAATTTACCAGTATAGTGAGGAAGGTAAGACATGAATCGTGTAGAAAGATGAAAGGCTTCAGAAATGTAGTCATTTTCTTTGAGAGATTCTTATTCAATTGTGCATTGCATCTTTAAGCAGAGTGATTTACTTATTCGTTCTCTTTTTTCGCCTTTTTGTTGATTTTTGTTGGCTTTTAATTTTGGTTGGTCCTAGACTTGTCGTTTACACTAGTAGTGTAAATGTACGTTGCTGATTGTTTGGAGATGCTGATGACTCACGAGCAGTAATCGCAACTTGAAACCACACAAAAGAAAAGATACAAAAGAGTTTTTTTCAACTCCTCTCATTATTTTTTATCCGTAACTTTCACGTGTATTTTGCATTTGTACCGGTTTGTTGACGTCGACAATGATAACACAATAACCAGAAAAAGTCGAAATCAGAACCAAAGGAGATGGATTTGTATTGGGCCTTAGCTAGGTCCATTAAGCCCTTTTTGATTACTAAAAAAAAAATTCAAGAACCAAAAACTGAAATGGCTTCGCCCGGGTTCGAACCGGAGACCTTCAGTGTGTTAGACTGACGTGATAACCAACTACACCACGAAACCTTGTTGTTTATATATAACTATCAAAAAATATATAGCAGAGCTATATCATGGACAAAAATTCTAAACAAAACACGAACCTAAACCGGATAAATCTCGGTTAAGAGTTTTTATATATATCCGAACCGTCCCTAGACGCCCGACCTAACTGGAGACGACCCAACACAGACCAAAACCCGCTTAAACCCACCCAGTTGGTTCGTCTTATTCCCCTAAGGAGCTCACTGATAATTTTTCCATCTCTGACGAGCAAATTGATCGAGAGATTCACATTCCTCTGCTTGGTAAGATATCAATTTTACACTTTAAAATAGTTTTTGTTTGCTCAAACCTGCTCATTTTTTCTCTATTTGCTTTCGATGCTTCTCTTTTGGTTCACCATAAGCTCTCACGGAGTAATTTCAGTTATCCGCTTCAATTATAGATTAAGAATTCTCAGTTTGTAGATTGATTACTGTAAAAAAACGATTACATAGTGAACATACTAAGCAATAACTGTTGAATTTTCAGCTTTGATTTTTCATTTTTGTAATCTTACATTTGTTCTTATCTCTTTAGAGTTTAACTAAAGTTTTGTGGGTTTTTTTTTTTAGTTCATAAATCTCAGTGTGGTTGCTAAATTGTAATGAACTGTTTGTCTCATGCGCGTTCATACATATCATTGGGACTGCTTAAGAGATCCAGCTATGTCAGTTCTCAGATTTCATGGAATCAATGCTTCTTTATGCCTTCAAAATCATGTTTAAAGCCTGCTAGTGTTAGTGCTTTTGGATTATCTAGTGTTCAGTCATATTCCTCGAGATCAAAAGCTAGTAAGTCAAAGATGTCATCAACCGTTGTTCCTGTTGCGGATAAAGAGAAGGACGCTTTTTTCGTTGTTCGGAAGGGTGACATTATTGGAATTTATAAGGATTTGAGTGATTGTCAAGCTCAAGTTGGATCTTCGGTATTTGATCCTCCGGTTAGTGTTTATAAGGGATACTCGTTGCCTAAAGACGCGGAGGAGTATCTTTCTTCTGTTGGGCTGAAGAAGCCACTATACAGTTTTAGAGCTTCAGACTTGAAAGAGGATATGTTTGGTACTCTCACACCTTGTCTTTTCCAGGTATGATGATATTGTGGTTTTCTCAGTGTTTTTCTTCTTTCTTATAATGTTTTCTTGGAGAATATCTGCAACTGAAGAGTTATTAATTGTCTATTTTCAAATTTCTTCTCTAGGAACCTAAAGTCAAAGTATCTGGAGAGGAGGATACCTTAGAGGTGAAGTCAAAAGATCAAATTAAAGACAACACAAAAGTAAGCTATAAGAACAAGTGTTACGGATTCTTATATCATAACTTGAAGAAATAGCTGATGTTTAATGATTATAAGACAAATAGATTAAGCTCATTGCTTAAGTATTCATTTTCCCAGGATCAACTTCCTTCAGCTTCCATGTCAGTTGATCCTTTGGAGAAGCTTGCTAAGCTGGAGCCATCTACTGATATGTTAGACGTGAGTTGTGATTATACTTTGTATTTATTATTATTCATAATTTCAATGGACTGGATGCTGAATCTTTTGCTTAAGTTTGTCTGTTTCTCTTTCTCCTCGTATGGTAGGAAACTTGCTTTATAGAGTTTGACGGTGCATCAAAGGGAAATCCCGGTCTCTCTGGCGCAGCAGCGGTACTGAAAACTGAGGACGGAAGCTTGGTATGTATACTTTTTAATCACTGTTGCTAATGAAAGAGTGGCAGCTCTATATCTCATTATCATTTTTCTACGAAAACAGATTTGTAGACTGCGTCAAGGTTTGGGAATTGCCACAAACAATGCAGCAGAATACCACGCGTTAATCTTAGGATTGAAGTATGCTATTGAGAAAGGTTACAAGAAAATTAAAGTGAAAGGTGACTCCAAGCTAGTCTGTATGCAGGTTCGTCAATAAAATTTATATATATCTTTGTTCAATTAGGTAATTTAATGTATCATATATGCTTCTCTCGTCTCACCTTCTCGTCGCTTTCTGAGAAACAACAGGTGAAGGGTCAATGGAATGTAAAGCACGAGGTACTGGCAAAACTCTACAAGGAAGCAAAACAACTTTGCAACAAATGTGACTCTTTCGAGATCAGTCATGTACTAAGGGTATGTTCCTACGTGTATCTCTTTCTCTGTGAATGAATGATATCGCATATTTCTCGTCTTAGGCTTGAGAGTAAGATTCCTACATGGTCTTTTTCTAATGCTAAGTATCTGACATTGTGGGAATTTCTCTTTTATAGAATATGAACTCTGATGCGGATGAACAGGCAAATTTGGCTGTCCGTCTTTCCGGTTAGACAACCTAGTCTCCTTTTTCATTCATTTGATAATATTGGATCAATATAATACAAAAAAACTAACCAAATCTGTTCTGCATTATATCCAGAAGGAGAAGTTGAAGTGGCGTGAAGGCTAAACTACTTATTATCGGTGAACGACTATAGAGATTTAGGTTTGTTGTTCTACGCTGCATCCAAATCAGAGCAGCCTGATAAAAGGATTCATTTTTCGTTAGAAAAAAGCATATCTTGGGTATCTCTCTGTTTTCTTGTAGTTAAACGAAGCCACTAGAAACTGGTGAATAGTCAAAATGAGCATAGAGTATCGTTAGACAATGAATTCAAACATCGGAGAGAAGTGCGGAAACTGACTCATCATTTTGCCGTCGTTCTAACTATTTCTTTTGCTGCCTCTCAGTCTTTCAAGAATTTACACTTGACCAGTTTTATATGAAGATCGTTTTGTTTAGCTATTAAGCTTAGATTCTCATCGATTGGGGCTATTATGATAATATGAGCCCATTACTATTAGCTTTGAACCTTTCTCCGACTTGGAGCTCAAGCAAAGCACAGTTCTACGTTGAAAGCTAATAGTAAACGCAAACTGAAACGTTTCTTTTTCTGTTGAACCAAAATGCTAAGAAATTTTCCAAAATGTTGAAACCCAGCTCTATTCTGGGAGGTTCTCTCCAGCGTCGATCGGTTAATTCATCGGTTTACCTCTCTACTCCGTCGCCGACCTTGACTTCCGGAGCTATTTACCGTACGACGGCTGGTGCAGCGGAGATTGACGCCAATGAAGCTGTAGCGTACTCGGACCCAACTGAATCGCCGACTGCGATTCCGGTTATAATGCCTGGTAACCTTCAGACGTGTCGTCGTGTACGACGGAGTCTGCCATCTTTGCCATGGAGGTAACGATTCTTTCTGTTTCTCTCTTTAGCATAGAACAAAGCCGATTTGTCAAGGATCGTTTAGTCTCTTATTGATCGATTCAGTCTATTGAGCTGCTCTGGTTGCGCCAGAAAAAACTGAGTCTGGGGATTTTTGTTCCTTCGATCCAATTGGTTAACCTGAAGAAGAAGATTATGCATTTTCGTAATTTGTTCTTCTTGTCAAATATTGTGGTAGCAAATTTGAACTCTCTTTACGGGAAAATCTGGGAATTGCTTTTCTAATTGACATTTGTTGGAATCATTGTGCTACATAATTAAAGTTCTCTAAACAGGATTGTGTTCTAGATTGAATTGTTAATTTATATCTAAGTAATTTGTGTCAATGTAGGTGTAAAGTGGATAATCAAAGCGGATAATTACAGAAAGATAAAGTTCTGTTGCCTTCAATCTAAAGCAGCTGAGCCTTATCTAGAAGTGAGTGGTTTCACCAAAGAAGATGTTCAGAAGCGATTTCTCTTCATTGAAGGTCTCGGGTATTACCATCAAGCATCAACCGGTATGTAAACCTTCCTTTGACACAAATGCTTTCAAGTTTCAGAGTTTGTAGTTTTGAAAGATTTAGCTGAAAACCTCTGCACTGAGAAGTAGGTCTTTTCTGGTACCAAGATGAACTCTGCCTTAGTTGAAGTACGGCCGAGTTGTTAGTTATGGTAGATGGATTCCATAAACTACAAGTTTTGAGCTATAGTTAGTCTAACAAAATAGTTGACTTCATGATTTAACATGTTATTATAATGTATAGCTCAGTAACCAAAGCATGGAATTGACCTTTTGATTCTGTATTTTTTAACTCTGCAGCTGCACTTCGAGTGGCTTCATACTTGCCTCTGCCTTATTCCGCATTGAACGCTTTCTCCATAGTTCCCACTCCTCTACGAGACTCAGTGTATGACTATGTGGCGAAGCATCGGTATGACTGGTTTGGAAAGGCTGATGATTGCTTGGTACTGAAAGAGAAGGAGCTGTTGGAGCGGTTTATAGATCGAGATGAACTAATTGATCGAAGCTAATGAAGACATTCGTCTGCATATAATTAGGGGTTTCTAAGAACCAAAGTTTATAAGGTTTTATGCTAGGTTTCTAAACAGTGATATCAAAGGAACTAACCTTGCAAAGCTAATTCAACATAATCTTCGTTCCTGTTTCTATAATCTTCGGACATACTTAAACGCTTGAAAGTTTTGCCAGGAGAAAATAAAAAATATTCGAACAATTATAATTTGTATCTTTGCTACCTCTTTTAAATCAAACTGAGGGGAACTGGAAAAACGAAGAAGTTATTATTGAGGATTCAATTAATTTTTTTTATTTCTTCAGGACTCGATTATTTTAAGCCGCTTTATGAGATTTATAGAAAAGTTTTAAACTCCAGAGAGTTTTCTCATTAGAAAATCCAAAGAATAAATTTCATACTCATAAATGTTGGGCCCACCTTAAGGCAGAACCCTCCAAAAATAGGCGTATGCCACTTAGCGTGGAGAGCACACGGTATTCTTTAGTAAAAGGCGAAAGAATAGTTCGCTTTGTGCTCACCACATGGCTGCGTGAATCAGTAGGAAATACAGTGAAGTCTATTTATATTAATTTTTCTACTATCAAACTCTCCAGCTTTCCGATGTGGGATAACTGAAGGTTTTTGCTAAAAGGCTTTATGGTTGTGGTGGGTATTAATTAAAGGCCCAAACATTTACTAGCTTGGATTCTCAACCTTTTCTTTCCCGTTTTCTTTTCCTTCCTTCGGTACATCTCCTAAAAACGAAATACTAGTTTAATATTTTTCCGACCATTGACAGCTTCGTCTAAAGTTAATCAGTTCTTTGACATACTTGTTCACATTCACCATTGGTTTATTGAATCACAATCATCTTCGTACAATGCTCTTATACAACAACAAAACACATTCCGTGATTTACAATGTTGAATTAATGTTTCTTCCCTAAACTCTCTATAAACTCATTAATGCTCTGATCAGAGCTTCCTCCTCCACTCATTGCCTTCACAGCCAAATCTTTCCACTTCTTCGAACTCTCTGTAATCTTCACACTACTCTCTCCTTCCATCACTCCTTTCAAACATCTCACCACCTCTTTACTCTTCACAATTGCTTCACCAGCTTCCTCTTTTGCTCTATACCCAACTTTCCAAACTTCCTCCACAAACTTAGCATCATTCATCTGATCACTCCACTGAGGCACACCCACCATTGGCACACCCAAACTCAACCCTTCCAATGTAGAGTTCCAACCACAATGAGTCAAAAAACAACCGATCGATTCATGAGCTAAAACCTCAAGCTGGTTAACCCAAGAAACCAACAACGATCTATCTTTAGTCGATTCCACAAACCCTTCTGGCAATTTCGCTATATGAGCTTCTTTAATCACCCACAAGAAGCTCAAGTTCGATTCTTGTAAAGCGATTGCTACCTCTACGAGTTGCTTCTCAAAGAGAACCCCAAATGAACCAAACGAAACAAATACAACTGACTGAGTCGGCTTAGTCCCAAGCCACTTCATACATTCATCTGAAACCGGTTTCATGAGACTCGCACCATAGTCTTTATCGTCTTTCATACGATCATCAAGATACGCTGATGGAATCATTGGTCCAATCAACGTTGCTCTCATTGCCTCTGACTCACCAATTTCACAATCCTAATCCAAAACACAGAACCAAAACATCATTTCACAATCTCAATTTCAACAATATCACATAAATCTTGAAACTTTAGAGTATGATTAAAACTCTTACTTGTGTTTCTAAACCTTCAAAGCCATTAACGAATAACCAATCAGCATTTTCATGATTAGGAAACTGATTCAGAAGAACTCGTCCATGCTCAGGATGACTAAACCAATGACGTCCCACAAACGAAGGTAACTCATCGTACCTCAACGACGGCAAGCCACGGATCAAAAACGGCGCCGAATTAGGATCGGCGGGAAGAGGAAAAGTTCCGTTAGAGAATTTACGCAACACAGAACAAACAGTGAGATTGTTAGTGAAGAAAGAAGCAGCTGAAACCTCCGTAGATCTAGCGACTTCAAGTCCCCAAGGAAGAAACGAATCGTAGACTAAACAATCGATTGGTGAATCAGTGGATTTGAATTTCTCGATTAAGCGAGTTAGGGTTTCGGATCCGTGGAGTTTGAAGGATTCTGAGAAGACATCGATGCTGAAACCGGGAATAGCAATGGGGAATGAATCGAATCCATCGGAGATTGGTTCGACGGAGAGTGATGGAGTTGTGATTGAGGAAGCTGTGTAGGTTGTGGTGGCGATTGTGACTCTGACGTTTTTGGAGACTAGACGTTTAGCGAATTGAACCATGGGGTTAAGGTGGCCTTGAACTGGGTAAGGTAAGACTAGGACGTGGCCTTTGAGTTTGTTAGTTGATTCCGCCATTGTTGTGTGAGCTCAAAGAAGCAGAGCTTTTGATAATGTGTTTGGGTTTAAATTGAAGATGACAGACTTGATATTTGGAAGAAGATTGATTTTGGGTTATATATATATGGTCAAACGCATTGTTCACGTTTCGCGTTGGTCTCACCTAACTAGTGTAGTTGGTTAATATTCTGTTTTAAACTTATGTTAAATGAAAAAGTTTATATAAATACTACAAATAACAATGAAATACAGTAGAATATAAATCATGAAATATTTGTAATTCATCAATGACATTTTGTGAAATAATGTAACTGTTTTTTTTTTTTAGTTTAAGTAAAGTAATGTAATTTTGTTCTAATTATTTTTAGGCTATTGGCTTGTAGTGGTCAAACTCGTCAAAGCTTTTGGGCTAAGATTGCGCGCGAGATAAACTTATTTTTGGGGGTTAAGAATTACTAAGATATTCCTTGTTTAACCAATAAAAATTTGAGCTACGGCAAATAGTATCATTCAGATGGCAAAACAAAACAAAAAAAAAACAATAAAATTTGAATCTTAAGAGAAAGAAAAAGAGTTTCTGATATATTTTCAGAGTGAAAATGTAAAGACTTATATATATGAGTTTACATTTGTTTGTGGCAAATTTAAAATACAAAAACTTATATATGGGAAACTTTTTGCTATCAGTACAACTGTATATGCATTGCATATTTTGACTGGTTTGTCCTTCATTTTTCTAATAATTTTGAAAAAAAAACTAAAAAAGTGTTTAACAATTTGGTAAAAAAATTGTTTTTCTGTTTCTCCTTGAAACTCTCTTCCTTCAATTTTCTAAACAAAACCACCTTCGTTTCAAATTTAACATCAACAAAAACAGCTAAAAAATAACACACGCACACACCACAACAAGAAGAGAATACATAAAAAAAGAGAGAACAATCAACAAATAAGATAAATTGAAATCAAGGGAAAATCATAAAATAAAATATACATTTGTTCATCCACATTCGATGAAATCTTTGGTGTTATGCCTGTTCATTCTCCAATCTTTTCCAAATCTCCTTCAAGCCAATCTCTCAGCTGATTATTACAGCAAAACATGCCCTGAATTCGATCAAACACTAGTCCAAATCGTCACCGAGAAACAAATCGCCGCTCCGACAACAGCCGCCGGAACACTCCGTCTATTTTTCCACGATTGCATGGTCGATGGCTGCGACGCCTCAATTCTTGTCGCTTCAACTCCGCGTAAAACCTCAGAACGTGACGCTGACATCAACCGTTCTCTCCCCGGAGACGCATTCGACGTAATCACTCGTGTTAAAACCGCCGTCGAGCTTAAATGTCCAAACGTCGTTTCTTGCTCGGATATTCTCGTCGGAGCAACACGTAGCTTAATAACCATGGTCGGAGGTCCAAGAATCAACGTTAAATTCGGTCGTAAAGATAGTCTTGTCTCGGATATGAATCGTGTTGAAGGAAAGCTAGCTCGACCTAACATGACGATGGATCATATCATTTCGATCTTCGAGTCGACTGGTTTGACCGTTCAAGAGATGGTGGCTCTTGTTGGAGCTCACACGATTGGTTTCTCTCATTGCAAAGAGTTCGCGAGTCGCATCTTTAACTACAAAAAGGATTCTAATCTTCCGGAGGGGATGAATCCGAAATACGCGGCGGAGCTAAGGAAGCTGTGCGCGAATTACATCAAGGACGAAGAAATGTCTGCGTTTAATGACGTTTTTACCCCTGGGAAATTTGATAATATGTATTACAAGAATTTGAAGCATGGTTACGGGTTGCTCCAGTCGGATCACGCGATTGCGTATGATGACAGGACGCGGTCACTGGTGGATCTTTACGCGGCGAATGAAACGGCGTTTTTCGACGCGTTTGCTAAGGCGATGGAGAAAGTTAGTGAGAAGAATGTGAAGACGGAAAAGCTTGGGGAAGTGAGAAGGCGGTGTGATCAATACAATGACTACCAGGGGTAAATTAGGAATTACCTCTTGTAACGTGAGAAAAAAAAAATTTCGTATTATATTTTGGTAGTGTGATTTTATTTTTAACCAAATGGGGGCTGATATTGTTGAGTTGCTAAGGATTCATTCATTGAATTGTATCAATCACGCATAAGGGTGAAAAAAACAGATTCTTTCGTCAAAAAATTTGTGCCTTGAAATTGTGTTTTCTAATTCTATGCATGTTAAATTCATCAAACTTCTGTGATACAAATTCTAGGTAGCACAAAATTTTCGTATTTGCGATCCATTTGTCAGATACGCTTTGATTAAGAGAACTTTATCAGATAGTAATTATCGAAATAAATTGTTGATTAATACTAATGATGAGTTTAAGGAGAAAAAACAACAAAAGATTTACAGATACACCGATCCCCAAGGGCAAGGGAGAAAAATAATGGTTAAGATTTTTTTTCCTTTATAAAAGAGATGAAGAACTAACAAGGTTTTTTCTTGTCCAATTTCAAATGTAAATTGAACCATTTGCTCTTCTTCTTAAGTGTCTCAGACTTATCACCAGTACTTGGTTTCTTGTTCTTCTGTCTGCTGCTTTCTTCTTCTTCTTCTTCTTCTTCCTCTTCATCTTCTTCCTGTTCAGTTGGAGCAGGCGCCTCAGCCGCCGCCTTCTTGAACCTGCTCTTTCTCAGCCTGCTCTTGCTCGAGCTCCGCTTCATCAATGGAATTGTTGTGTAGGCTGAGTGAATTTCATTTCTCTGCTTTAAGAGCTCATCGATCTGTAAAAATGCACATAATAAAGTCATACTTTAGGCCACACTTAGACATAGAATTTGGTCTGATTCACTCGTCATGACACCTCTATCACTCGTTATGAATAAAAGACTAACCGATTGCATTTCCTGAGCGTATCGACTTGTCATATCGGTGAACTGGACAAGTACTTCCCTGTACTCTGTTTCAAACTTTGCCAGTTCTGCCCTTTTAGTGAGGATCTGAGCTTCTACAGACCTAAGGTCTTCTTTTTCTTGTGTAAAAGCAGCAGCACAAAGAACTTGGATTGTGTAGCTCACGCTTTTGAAAAAATTATCACCTGAAAAAGGAACATGTCATTCAATGACCACCAAGTTGGATCAATCGAATACTGAATCCAAAAAGATATAAAAAGGGAGAAGATAAGTGGATTTGTAATTAGATTACAAGATGGGAAAACTGACCATAGACAGCAAAGACATGAGTACCGGCCTTAAGCTCGGTAACTTCACATTGCTGAAATCCATCAAGCTTTTTAAAGAAGGCAGTTTCAGGATCCTTTGCTTGAGCCATCTAGAGCAATAAAAATGAAATCATGTTGGGAGAAAAGTATGAGAAGCAAAGAAACTAACTAGAGCACAGTGAATTGAACCTACCGAATTAATTGTGTGATCCAACCGGTAGACAGGGAAACCGAGAAAGTACATTCCAGCAGATGTTATCTTACCGGTTCTTCTGCTGTCCTCCTGTATCCACATGGGATTCAGTGTACAAGAAGAAAACAACCATTTGAATTAGACAATTAGTTATATTTTTACATGTAACACTTTGAAAAAGACTGTTTTCACTTCAATTAATAACAACAATACCTGCAGAGCTAAGCTCAATCCGCTGTTGGCCTCTTGATCAAAATACAGTAACTGCACAAGCAGATGCTACGTTAGTTTATCAATAATTCGGTATTTCTATATCAGTTTGAAGGGAAAGACTCTGTCGAGCCAACCTTGAATTTGCTTTTGCTAGATGATTCTACTCTGCAGACCAACCCAGATCTTACTTCCTCCTCTGTTATTGCGACAGCATAAAAATGTGCACATTGCTTTTCAACCTAAGAACCATAGCACATATGAGACTTATATGGAGATAGACACTCATTACACACATAAATGAGATCATAGCCAGGCATCGGCTAAAAGAACTCACCTTTTTAGACACAGCTTGTCCAAGTACAAGAGGATCAACTGAAACTCTGCCATTTAGAGCCTCCTCCAAAATAGTTGCAGATACAGATGTTTTTATCGGCACACCAAGTTTGCTATGGAAGTTTTATAAACACATACTCAGCATGCATTTAATAAATCTGAGTCCAACTATAAAAGGGGACTTAGGCAACGAAGATAGTTCCATGTCAAAAGAAACAAACCTAAACAAAGCTGCAAACACAGTATTCACAGCTCCTAAACTTGAGAGATCCAGCTCCAGCTCTTGGCTTTCTGCTTCAACAGCCTGTGAAAAAGAAGCTCTTTGCAATTAGCAAAGTCTGAAAATTGACGCTGGCTCAGCATTAGCTGCTGGATGAATTTTGAATCACATCACACATCAAGAACGTCCCTAGAGAATAGCAGTATTACTAGAGCCGAGGATCCTATAAATTCTTGATTTCACATCAACTAATAGCAATGATAACTACAATTACACAAAAGACAAAACAACTTAACTCCTGCCTCATGTAGAGGTCAGAGTAAATCTACAATACCAGAACACAAATGAATCTCACCTCAAAACCTGCAGTATCAAACTGGCGCCGTTTCTCCGGATCAGCTAAGATGTTGTAGGAAAACGTGACCTCCTTAAACATGTCAGCTGCAACCGGATCATTTGCAGTCTTATCAGGATGGTACCTGAAACACCAACGATTAGTTTGTGCAGAGATTGCAGGACAAGGACTAAATCTCTGTGCATAGCATATGAAATCTCCAAAGAGAATTAGCCTAAACCAGACCATCACCTTCCCTAATGATAATCCGGATTAAGGCTTAGCTGACTAAATCACAGATTAAAAAGTAGCCATTAGCTGATTCCCAGAGTTAACGGTAAATTCAATTCAATTCAATTCAATCTTCTGTAACCTAAATTGATTCAATTCAAGGTTCTTCTTCATAGCCTAACCCTAGATTATTAACACAGCTTTCCGAATTGCAAGTTTCAAAGCTCAAACTATAACGAAGACATTAGAAACCAATACAAACTTACTTGAGAGCCAATTTCCGGTAAGCGCTCTTAATTTCTTGATCCGTTGAGTTCCTTAAGACGCCAAGAACCTCGTAAGGGTCTCGACGGAGCTGCTTCTCAGCATCCTTCTTCTCCGACTTGGATCTATGAGCTGGCATTTCAAACCTCACAAAAATCCTCACCAGAAACCGAAAGAATCAATCCCACTTCAACGAAAAGAATCTCAGCGAGGGAACAATCTTCTCGATTATTCCTTCATTTCTGCAATTCTTTCCACCGGAAAATTCAAGCTGGCACAACGCTAGATAACGGCGGAAGCGAGCCACCACGAGACTTGTCCTCTCCGAGAGATAAGACTGAACTGTCGATGGAGAAATCGGAGGGGGAAATTTTAGATGAGAGAAGTAGTTTGGGTTTCGTAGAGAGAAGACGAAATTAAAAACTGAGGATATTCCACAGTACAGTGCGCTGTTCGGCGCGTGATCTCGGCGCGTGATCTCGGCGCGTGAGTATATTAGATTTCAGGTCCGCAGGTTGTTTCTTGTTTGGGCATCGTTTTTGGGGGCGCGTAGTGTTCACGCGAAGCAAGACAGTAGGTTTCCAGATATATCTTTGTTAGTTAATATTAAATTTTAAATATGTGTTGATTAATAATCCAACTCATATGAGTTATTTATGACTTTTTTTTAATCATTTCTTAAATGTCTGTTTCTGTTTTGGATTGGTTTAGTTACAACTTACAACATGATTTTCAACAATATCTAAAGAGTGGTTTAAGCTTAACCATAATAAAACAAAATTTTGTTAAATGGTTTTTAACCATAAGAAATTAAATGTTGCTAATCTTTGATGATATGGAAAAATCCATTTATTAAATTTTTTTAATACGTTTCGGTATACACTAAGAACCAGCTAAGATTTTATTTAAAAAGGGATGTGACCTATATTTGAAATGTTTAAAACCATAATTAACCTTATATGGTAAAAATAATATAAAATAACCATATTTTGTAAAATAAAACAATTAACATTATATAGTAAAAGAAGTAAAATAAAATAATCTTATATGGTAAAAATAAAATATTAAAGGATATATTATATAGGTAGGGTTGAATAGTAACAGTGTTGTTGACTAACAATAGAAATTTTGATTTAGTGCTGATTTAGTTTGAGTATTATCGAATTTATATTAGCGGATGGATAAAGGACGACTTCATATAATGTCAAATTGTTATGTTTTTATTTTATTTTCTGTCCTATCCTCACAAAAAGGCTGTTATGCTGGCTTGCATCAGTGTACAAATTTTCAGGAATATTTTACCAAATATTCGTAAAAACGGTCCACACATGAGAATATTGCTTGAATATTAAAAAAAGAAATGAAAATACAAAGACGAGGACACTTCAACACAATCAGAGACTCATCATCATGTTGGGTTCATTTTCTAATAAAATAGTGACCTTTCCAAATCTTTTGTTGGGGCTTTATCAAGGATCGCTTTAAACTAAAGATTAGTTCGTAACGAAGGTTTTTTTAAGGATCTAATAGTCTAAGAAATACATTACCAACTTTGATTATTTTAGATAGAAAACATCGGAGATCGAGATATTTGCAGTTTTCAAAATACTATTTTCACTTCACAAGATCGAGACGTATTACATAATAATTAAAATTATCACCAGATTCCTACTACGAAAATGATTGGAAATGGACCACTGGTCTTACCGTCACAACAAAACGTCATATGCTTGGGATTGTTGATGTGTTGATGGGTTTGTATTATCGTACTAAAACCTACAGATTCTTTATGGGCCTTACAACTGGAAGCCCAATGACTGAATCATAACGGCCTAAAATGTTAAACATCCAAGGGCATATAATCAAGCAATAAGAAGTGACATTTTTACTTGCACATAAAGATTGTTATCATCCAAGCCTCCAAGTATTAAAAGATTATTTGGATCCGAGAATGACATATGATTCAAACCACAAACATAGTCTATTGTTCAAATATTGACCAAACAAAAAACAAGAAGGTGTAAAATTCATCTGCATATTGAGAAGAAGATAAAGATCTTACATAGAAAAGATCATTTAGCAAAATACTCCAATTTGTGTTAGAATTAAAATGTCCCACATCGAAATTTGAAAAAGTTTGTGGATTAATATATAAATACGTGGCAATTCTCCACTATCGAGCTATATTTTTGGTTGTGAATTAGGCCCATATTTACTAAGTTGATATAAGAGCATATTCAATTTTGCTTTACATATCCAATCTTGAGCATGAGGGAAGTGTGTTAGAATCAAAATGTCTAACATCCAGATTTAGAAATATTGTGACCTAATATATAAGTGTGACAATATAATTTTCTTAAACTAAGTTTTGGATATGAATTATGCTCCCATTTACTAATAGAATGTCCTTTGGATTTTTATTATGAAAACTAATATCTTCCAACTTAGCTGTTAGTTTACTGACTTGAGCGGGATAGTCTATAAACATTGCACCGTACTGGTAAATCCAAACCATTGGTCATGTTCACGCATGATAATATTTATTCTCCAAAGGTCAATTCTCTGATTCTCTCCAAAGATCTATTAAAGATCTGACCCAATGTAAAACAAAACCGGAAATCTACATCTATGTTCACGTTTATATAATTTATATGCAGATTGAATTTAACAATGTTTATCAAGTGTACAATACGCATTTTCAAAAAAATAAAAAATACGACCGAGTGTGGTAGGTTTATGACTAACCCTAGCTAGCACCATTATCAATTTATCATATAACACAGTCATAAATATATAGAGTAAGTAAAAAGAGATTAATCATTAATGGTCACGACAAAAATTGTAAAAAAGGGTAGTTAAATAGATGAGACCCTAAAACACCATACTTTAACAGAAAATCAAGACTCCCACTATAAACCATACAAGAATAACTGGTATCAGAAACTGAGACTGCCAAACACTTAACAGGCTTGGTATGTCCTTCCAAAACCGCTAAACAAGAATAACCCTCGTTCTCCATTAATCCTCTCCTCCAAACTCTCAAGCTCTTCTCAGCTGATCCACTCAACTCCAAATCAGACGCAACCGCTAAACAAAGAAGCGCTTTCGTGTGTCCTCTTAAAGCTCCCACCACAGACTTATGTAGTAGTTCTTCTTCAACACCATCGTCTTCTTTTTTTAATCTCTCCCACACAAGAATCGATTTATCACACGCTCATGAGTAAAGAACCTTCCCATCTTCACTAACAGCCAAAGCGTTCACTGCCGAGAGATGTGTGGTTAGAGTAGCGACCAAAGAGTGTTTCTTGTCCTTTTTGTTCCACACTTTGATCTTCTTATCTGCCGAACCTGTGTAGACAAACCCGTCTCGAGACACCACAATTGCGTTAATAGCGTCATCGTGAGCCTTTTCGATGGACTCTACGCATTTGAAATCAGAGGTTCTCCATATCTTGAAACTTCTGTCCCACGAAGCAGAGTAAAGGAGAGAGCCGTCTTGTGACAAGGCCAAAGATGACACGGCGTCCACGTGGTGAACCCACATCTAATTCTTGTGCCGTCGCACTTCAACGTAGCTTTTACTACTGAAGAGAGTCGTGAAACGGTCGTTCATCGTCGGAAGAGTCGCCACACACTTGTACTTTTGATCTCTGCGACTGCTCTTGTCGATGATCTTCCAGACACGAATCTTCTGATCTTGATGAGCACTTATTAGCTTGTCACCGAGAATCACCAACAATTTAACTCCTCCGTTCCCAGTGGCAATTATGTTACGGTCATGATCGACGCCGGTGGAATATTCTGGCTATAACGGCGGTTCTCGGAGCCATACACGTATCTCGCTGTTGGAAGAGCCGATGTAGAGTAATTTCTCGGAGACGGCGAGAGAAGAGACGTAAGAGGAGTGACCTTTGAGTGTGGCTAAGCACTGGTGTTCGACGCTGGAGCTCTGCGGAGGAGAAGACAGCGACGGAACCAATGGGAGACTTGGCTGGGACAATAATGACGATGATGTGGAGGATTTTGATTGGTAATGAGAAGATTTTGTTTGACATTCTGATTTGGTTTTATTGCAAGGGAGAGGACAAGAACATGGGAGCAAACCCATTATTCTTGAGCGAGCTAGATAGGTTTTTATTTGTTTGTTTTGTTCTTGTCGGGAATGATCGTGCATATGCTTTGCTTTATACGATGAGACGTATCCCGAGGTAGGGAAGACTTGGGAAGTTTATATCGATTTAACTATAAAGTATAAACATTAAAATATGGGGGTTAATGAAGAATTATATAGAAAGATAATTAAAAGAAAATGTTTAGGGTAGTCGACCCATGTGTCATTAGTGTGATAGCGTTATGATGTGTGCTGAATTAACTTTGTGCTCCTAACTTACCTTTTTGTAATTATTGTATTTTCCTTGTAATCTGTTTTGACATATAGTAGTTAATTTATTTTCCTTGAATAAAGAGATTAAACCCGATGCTTCCAAAGTTATGATAAATTTCTTCACCACGGTCAAATTGTCATCACTATTTTCCGTTTCAGTGGTCCCTATAAACAGTGATTACCATTTTAAATTTCTATCAATTTCATCACATAAATACTGAACTTTACTGTAAAAACTGTGTGAACTGACTAATGAATTTCAACTCAAAATTCTTTAATTGATGATAAAAAAGAATATTCTATTTTTATGTATAAAAATATAAAGTATTTATGAATGAAGAACTACTCTAATTTTATTTTTAAATAGAGTCAAAGGCTGTAAATTAATTAACTAATTCAATTATATATTTCCTCCATTTTATATTATTGAACGTTAAAGATTTTTTCACACTTATTAAAAAGTGGTAGAGTGGGCCCACTAATTCGAATTACAAAAGAATTGAAATGCAACTGACAATTTTTGTCATTCTGAGTTTCTTTTAAATCTTTCTTTGACTTCTGCTTCGTTATGGTTTGTATTTCGTTTATAATTAGTTTCTTTTTTAACTTTTTTAAAAAAATTATTCTTTTTTTTTTTTTATTTTTATTTTTTTTTTTTTATAAAAAAAAAAAAACAAAAAAAATTAGTTTTGTCATTTTTGACCAATGAAATAAAATAGAAAACTTAATTGTTTTTTGTGTCATCTGATTTTTATTGATAATAAGAAGAAACATACATAGTCGAAATACAGATGCCGACGGAAACAACAAAAATATCCTCGGAGATAAAAAACCCCAAAATAGAGAAACGAGAGCTCTAAAGTTAAAAAAAGAAACTAATTATAAACGAAATACAAATCATAACGAAGCAGAAGTCAAAGAAAGACTTAAAAGAAACTCAGAATGACAAAATTAAAAATTTTATTAAACACTTTTATTGAAAATATAAAATAACAAATAATATAAAATGAGTTTTAATTTATAAAACGAGAAATAATATGAAACGATGAGAATATGCGATTACTTAGTATTCGCACCATATAAATACTGGATTCCTTCTACGTCATCTCTCGTCAAAACAACCTTACGCGTCCCCTCCTTGATGGTTGGATACATGATCGCTCTGTCGATCGTGGAGTGACCTAACCCTACATCAAACGCCTTAGTCACAGAGAGATTACCATCGCCACCGTTGGAGAGTACCCAGTTCTCGTCACTGTCGAAGTGGAAGCGTCCGTTCGGCGGCCGGAATGCGTGGGCCAGAGTTTTCTTAACGCCATCGAACGGATTTCCGTCGCCGTGATCTCCGGAGTAAAAATCCTATTGTGATGTCAGAGGTGGAGAACGTCTCCACGCGCGTGAATGTTAGCGGAGTCACCTCCGCCCAACGAATGAATGCGCGTTCGAACACGCTCTTGACCTCTTCGGTCAACGCGTTGTATGGGTCGAATGCATAGGTTAGATCACGTCGATGGCTAGGCCACCGTGGCTCTCCGGAGGATAAAGAGTAGCGTTTTACGGCATGGAAACGTGGGCCCCGTCCGGAGAAAGAGACCTCTTATATTCTTCTACCGCTATGCATAGTTGAGGTGCCGTTTACTACATCGGGGTTGCCGCAACGTGGGATTACGACGTGTTTAAGAGTGAGCTCGTCGAGTTCTCCGGTGATGTTTAGCCCGAAATTCCTCTGGTACATTTCCACTGCGTTCTTGAGGAGATCGTCGAAGTCATCGGTGAAGTTTCCGGAGAGAGTTTCGGGGATGTAGCCAAAATGTTGGAAATATTGTTTAAGCTTGTAGAGACCATCGTACTTCTCGCCGGTGTGACGTCTGGTGAAATTCAAGAATGAGTTCCGGAGGTTTTCGGTGGTGTTATGGAGGAATTCGGGTGGAATGGCCGAGGAGTTGGGATAAAAACCGGCGGAGAGTGGAGAAGGAATGAGGCACAACAAGAAAACTCCGATAACACAAAACCTCATCATGGTCATGGTTTTCGGAAATGCAGAGATAATATTGGGATTTACGAGAGAATTAGAGAGAGGGTGTAAATAAAGCTACAATAAATAGAATCGTCGAAGCTTGTTTGTAACTTTAAGAAGAAGAGATTTGCGTTTGAGAAAGCTGAGGTAATTTCTTCGTTAGCAATCGTTTGCGACGTTTGGCGAATTTTCTTTGTTGAAGAAGCTGAACTATTCAAATGGAAACTTCCTCCGTCCTGGGCACATTTCAAAGGTCTCGCAAGGAAAAAGACTAAAGAAGCTTCTGCGAATATATAAATGGTGTCGTTTTGTGTAGATAACTAGTAAACTAATTGGTGTATAGAGTAAGCTCTGGTTCTGTCTTGGGGTTACTAGAAATTGCGATTGACCCGATGGTAGAGGACCGTTTAAATTAGTTTGAAAAAGAAACATGCTAATAAAATAGTTTTGAAGGCTTGAAAGTTTGAATTAGTCTTTCTTCTTAATTTTTCCTGAGGGGTTTGCTATTGGTCTGAAAAATCAACGTAGAATCTCCACCTTACCAAGTTACACGAATAGTGCGACATGCCTTGTTTGTTATGGATATAAGAGCATTATTAGTGGAGGTTCTTAGAAGGTTCTTAGAAGACGGATTCTTAAAATTTTATAATGACAAATAATGATAAATATTAGATGAGTTTTTCGCATGAAGAGAGAGGAGATCTAAAAATTCTTATTTAAGAACCATTTTAGGGGTTCTTAGCGTGCGGTTCTTAAAATTTAGAATTAAAATATTGGTAAGAATCCCACGAGGGGTTCTACCATTAATGATGCTCTAAGAGCATGATTATTAGAAAATTCTAGAAGGGTTTTTAGGATGAGTTCTTATGATTAAAAAAAAATATAAATTTCATTTGTAAACGTGTTTTAAGAACTCCTTCTTAAAAACCAGTTCTTAAATAAAAGATTTTAGAGTTAGTCTCTTAATTTTAAAAACCCCTCCACCTCGATTTGCATAAAATTTATAATAAAATATTGGTAAAAACCCCATAAGAGAATTCTTCCAATAATTATGCTCTAAGTCTTCCTTTTTTTTTTAACATGCATGTAAGTCTTTCCTAGTGAACCCAACAAGTAAGTCTCCATCGCTAAGATATTTTGATATCATCACACATGCATATCAATTGGGATTTGGGCCAAAAGTTTGAAGCCCGTCCAAACAAAACAGCCTTAATTGTTTTGAGGTAACATATTAAAACCGGAAAATTTTTTGACCAAAAAAAAAAAGCCCAGAAATTTTAGGTCTTTTCATGTTAGATTGCTAAAAATTGTTTTCAGAATTAGGCATTTAGCTCGACCAGTTTGCATTGACATCAGAACCTTGTAAATGAATTAGCTTTGCTTGGTAAAATCTAAACTATGGGATGTTTGACCGTGTTTAGTGCTCATGTATTTTGCCATGTTTTGATATTTCCGACTAAATTTATCATTTTGCCTACTGTGTTTATTTTGGCATGTTTTGATATTTCTGTCCGTGTTTATTTGCTATTTTCTTTTCATGTTTTCGCTCTTTTTAGATGAGCAAGCCCTTGCAACTCAAATAGAACACCACAAACTCAGTGAGTCACTTATTGGTGCAGCGCTTCAATAGCAAATAGAGAATAGAGAGCTTGTGGCCAAAATCTGACTAAGAAATCGATTACTTCCTCGATCAGTAAACGAGATCGAAGACTTGCCTTGGGAACAAAAATCTCGTTTCCTTTATCAATCAAAAGCCAACGAAAACAACAAATATAGAATCTCGCATCTAGCTATGAGAAGAGATAACACCAAAGCACCTACAGTCCTGATCTCTTCCTATCAAAGTGTAAAATAAAACCAATACAAGAAATAAACCTAACAGCCCAAACAGTAAGAATGATACAACCCATAAGAAACTAGATCTTTGTACTTCATATTTCATCCCTTTTAATTCTTCATCGCATCCTTTGTATTTTTTTTATTATCATTATTTTTCCTGAGAGTCCACTCTATTTTCACCAAAAGACTTAATAATACATTTAAATCAATTGATCAGGTTTTATACATTAACATTCACTACAAGAATAATCAATTATTCCGACCACCCATATCGCCGGAATTTGGTTGGAATAAAAAAATTTATTGGAATTTCAGAGTTGGAAATGAAATTTGGTCAGAATGAGGATGGTCGGAATTTGGTAGGAAATAGGTAGTCGGAAAATGGTCAAAAATTTTCCGACTACATTCCGACTAAATTCCGATGAAATATTCCGACCAAAAATATTTTAAATTTATTTTATCAATTAAAATTTTAAACTAAATATATATATATATATATCGGTCGGAAATTTTCACGCATGATAATATTTATTCTCCAAAGGTCAATTATCTGATTCTCTCCAAAGACCTGTTAAAGATCCGACCCGATATAAAACAAAACCGGAAATCTACATCGATGTTCACGTTTATATAATTTATATGCAGATTTAATTTAACAATGTTTATTATTGATATAGTGGACAAATCAATTCTTTCCCTATACTTCACGTGTATGATGCAATATACATTCCTATCATTCTATTATAATTAACATATAAATCCAGTCATAGTGGAAGACAAAGATACGTGATTCGTTATTGAAAAGTTCCACACTTCTTTTATCAATGTTTTTTTTTTGTCAATTGTCACACGAATTCCAGATTAATAACTTCTACCAAACACAAATCACAAAACCACCAGACCACAGTTCTTGGTGATCCACTTCCACGTTGTAGAAATAATTTATAATTCTTGTAATCATTTACTTTAACACTATCTTTCACAAACAAAAAAAATTCAAAATATTTTATTAAAACAGTGTGTATAACATAAGTTCGCGTGAAGCCGCGAAGATGCTTTTTAATAACATAGCCAACGATCAAAACTGAAAACTCTCATATCTTTGGATTTGGACTATATATGAATGGTCTACGGAGGAGAACTAACATGTAAATCGTAGTATTAAAATGTACTCCGATAAAACCGAGTGTGGTAGGTTTATGACTAACCCTAGCTAGCTCCATTATTATAGAACACATTCATAAATATATAGAGTAAGCAAGAGACATTAATCAATGGCCAAGACAAAAATTGTAAAAAGGTAGTTAAATAGATGATACCCTTAAACTCCAAACTTTAACAGAAAGATCAAGACTCCCACTATAAACCATACAAGAATAAGTGGAATCAAAATCGGAATCAGAAACTGAGACTGCCAAACACTTAACAGGCTTGGTATGTCCTTCCAAAACCGCCAAACAAGAATAACTCTCGTTCTCGATTAATCCTCTCCTCCAAACTCTCAAACTCTTATCAGCTGATCCACTCAACACCAAATCAGACGCAACCGCTAAACACAGAATCGCCTTCGTATGTCCTCTTAAAGCTCCCACCACAGACATATGTAGTAATTCCTCTTCAACACCATCATCTTCTTTGTTTAATCTCTCCCACACAAGAATCGATTTATCACATGCTCCTGAGTAAAGAGCCTTCCCGTCTTCACTAACAGCCAACGCGTTCACTGCCGAGAGATGTTTCGTAAGAGTAGCGACCAAAGAGTGTCTCTTGTCCTTTTTGTTCCACACTTTGATCTTCTTATCTGCCGAACCAGTGTAGATAAACCCATCTCGAGACACCACGATTGCGTTAATAGCGTCATCGTGAGCCTTTTCCAAAGACTCTAAGCATTTGAAATCAGAGGTTCTCCATATCTTGAAACTCCTGTCCCACGAAGCAGAGTAAAGCAGAGAGCCGTCATGTGACAAGGCCAGAGATGACACGGCGTCCACGTGGTGAACCCACGTGCACTTCTTGTGCCGTCGGACTTCAACGTAGCTTTTACGACTGAAGAGAGTCGTGAAACGGTCGTTCATCGTCGGAAGAGTCGCTACGCACTTGTACTTTTGATCTCTGCGACTGCTCTCGTCAATGATCTTCCAGACACGAATCTTCTGATCCTGATGAGCACTTATTAGCTTGTCACCGAGAATCACCAACGAATTAACTCCTCCGTTCCCAATGGCAATTATGTCGCGGCCGTGATCGGCGCCGGTGGAATATTCTGACGATAACGGCGGTTCTCGAGGCCATACACGTATCTCGCTGTTGGAAGAGCCGATGTAGAGTAATTTCTCGGACACGGCGAGAGAAGAGACGTATGAGGAGTGACCTTTGAGTGTTGCTAAGCACTGGTGATCGACGCTGGAGCTCTGCGGCGGAGAAGACAGCGATGGAACCAATGGGAGACTTGGCTGTGACAACAATGATGACGATGTGGAGGATTCTGATTGGTGATGAGTAGATTTTGTTTGACATTCTGATTTGGTTTTATTGCAAGTCAGAGGAAAAGAACATGGGAGGAAACTCATTGTTCTTGAGCGAGCTAGATAGGTCTTTATTTGTTTGTTTTGTTCTTGTCGGGAATGATCGTGCATATGCTTTGCTTTATACGATGAGACGACGTATCCCGAGGTAGAGAAGATTTGATTTAACTATAAACATTAATGGAGAATTATACAGAAAGGTAAAAGAAAATTTTTAGGGTAGTCTAGGGTGGGGGGACTAATCGACCCATGTGTCATTAATGTGATAGCGTGATGATGTGTTTATATTAAATTAACATATCTTTGTGTTCCTAACTTACCTTTTTGTAATTATTGTATTTTCCTTATAATCTGTCTTGACATAACAGTAGTATGAAATTATTTTCCTTGAAATTAAGAGATCAAACTCGACGCTTCCAAAGTTGTGATAATTCCTTCAACACGGTCAAATTGTCATCATTATTTTCCCGTTTCAATGGATCCCATTAAATAGTGATTACCATTTTAAGTTGCTATGAATTTCAGCTTAATTATTTGAAACCTAAAATAATATTTTGAAATTTACTGACTCGTCTAAAATTTTTTAATTGGTGACACAAAAAAAGTATTCTATGCATAAAAATAGAAAGTATATGCATGACTGAAGAAGCAATCTAAGAAAGAGATATACTATATATTAAAAATAAATAAAATGGTGTCAAAAGCTGTAAATTAATTAACTAATACAAAAAAATCATATAAGAGATTAATTATCTACACTATATACAAAAACAATCCAATGGTCAACAGAAGTAGACTAGTCAAAACCGATCTAGAGCCGCCGATTCTACTAGCAGCACCGGAAACGCCAGTGTCACGCTCTTGAGTCGACGGTGGAGTCCTAGAGCCATTGAAGTTAGGATTCGGACCATACAAATACTGGACTCCTTCCACGTCATCGCTCGTCAAGTCAACCTTACGCCTCCCCGTCGTGACGGTTGGATACATGATCGAACCTTCGACCGAGGAATGGCCTAACCCTAGAAGATGTCCGATCTCATGAACAGCCACCGATTCCAGATCAATCGCCTGAGTCACAGAGAGAAAACCATCGCCACCGTTGGAGACGATCCAGTCCTCGTCTCTATCGAGGTGAAAGTGTCCGTTCGGCGGCGAGAACGCGTGGGCCAGCGTTCCCATTGAGCCATCGGACGGTTCTCCGTCGCCTCCCTCCGAATCACCTCCGCCCAACGAATGAACGCTCGTTCGAACACGCCCTTGACCTCTTCAGTCAACGCGTTTCGTGGGTCGAACGCATAGGTTAGATTGCGACGATGGCTAGGCCACCGTGGCTCTCCAGGGAATAAAGAGTAGCGTTTGACGGCGTGGAAAAGTGAGCCCCGTCCGGCGAAAGAAACCTCGTATCCTCCGCTGGTTCTATCTCTGAGTTTGTCTTTCATTTTCCTGTAAAAAAGTATTTTTCTTCTTCTTCTTCTTCAATGCCTCCCTAATACGGCAATCTCGCCTCGCCAGAATCATGTCGGGTTGTGTCGTGAGGTGTGAAGTCGAGAAGCTAAAGCTTTAATTCAAAACGTGGTCGTTTTAATCTAATTAAAATAACAAAAAAAAACTTAAACGGGTCAGCCCGTTTATTTCTACTCAAACCCGTTTATAAAAAGGCTTAAACGGGTCAGTCCGTTTACAACCCATTCTCACTTAATGGGTTCGGGCTAGAAATATTTCTACACAATCCGCTTAGGCCCGTTTTATTAACATCACTATAATTTTCAAGAAGTTTACACAGCCTATAACCGTTGTGGAGGCGTTCGATCGTAGAGGCTGAACCAGAGTTCCAACTTCCAAAGGAAGAGCATTCCAGCGAGGCATAAGGAAGAGTTTAGGGTTGCTTAAATAAAATTTAGAGCGTATGACAAACACGATGAAAAAGAGAACTTTGGGTTTATTATATCTTTGGAACACGATATTAGAAATGAGTTTTTTTGGAAGGCATTGCTAGAAAATAATGAAAATTTCGGACGCAACGTTGTGATGGGTTAATCACTTGTATAACATGTGATGTTTTAAGCAATCCGATTACGATATTGGCGTGATATAACCTCATAAATAATAAATAATGTGTATCTATAATACGGTTGGACCCTGACTAATTATTCTACCGGAGAATATCCTCAAATAATTGAGCTCAAGACAAGAGAATCTCTCTTCCGCAACAACAAAGAATGCGTCCTTTTCTAATGGGTCGTCTGATAAATTAATGCAATGCAACCCATTTGACGGTGTAAACTAAAAAAAACAGCGGAGACCGCTGAAGCCCAAATTAAGTCAACAATGTGATTTGATTTTTATATATATAAAAAACTATTTTTAGAACTTATTAACTTAAATTGTTAGTCCAGTGTTTTTGTATGGGTAAGATGAATTATGTTATAATTTCTTTTAGTGTATAACAATACTATATATTCATTTACAAAAAGAAAAAAATACATAAAAGGCAAGTTTACTGATGGACGAAAATAAAAATAAAATAAAAGAACAACGTAGGACACTTTCATTCGCCTAGGGACCTTAAAACTCAAAACACTTTGTCCAGGGACTTAGTTTTTCTTATACTATCAAGGAATTGTAATATGTCTTCTTTATTTTTTTGGGGAGAAAATTGTAATATCTCTATGCTATTAAAAGAACGAAAAAATTCTATAAAAATACACCATCTATTTATCGATTTTCATAAAAATATACAAATTTTATGGATACCCAAAAAATACATGAATTAATTATTTTTTTCATTATAATACACAAATTTTTAAAATAAATCCATTTAACAATTAGAATTTATGAAAATCGATAAATAATTGGTGTATTTTTGTACAAATTAATAAACATTGTATCCAGACATCTCTCCTCTTAACCTTACATCCAAACATTCACTTAGCTATAACAAGAATTATTAATAATTAATAATAAAATAAAACTAAAGAAATCGATGGAATCCAGTTTCATCAAACCAACAACAGAGCTTCGTTGTAGCTAATCATGACGATTTCTTGAATTTTCTTCTCTCTAAGCAGCAGATCCGTTGAAAAGATGATTATTTCTAGGGGTTTGATTGGGTGCTTATGGTTCCTGGATCCGTGGTTGGTTAACTTGATATATTGGGGGTTTAGTTTTTTTTTTTTTTAAATTCTGATTGATGATTTATAGCGATAGATGATCTTGGATCCATGGTTGTTGATTTTAGATTTTTGATGATTTATGGCAGTTTCGACAGAGATCATCTGTGGATCATCATTCAGACACCGTCAATCATCTATTATTGCTATTCAATGTCGTTGGCAGCAGAAGCTTGCAAAGAGAGAGATTAGAAAACTTAAACAGGTATGTTTTGGTTGTGGTAAAGCAGGAATATTTCAATTCACTTAGTGGTCAACCTATCACTCAAACTATGATCATGCACGTCGATCTCTTGCAGGCTGCTAATGAAGCAGGTGCTTTGCCATTAGCTAAAACTAAGCTTGAGAATCAGTTAGAAGATCTTGAATGGAGGTTGCAGCTTGAGAAACGACTGCGAGTATGTTGCATGTTGCCAAAATTTTGTCATTTGTATTGTATTGATCTCCTGAAACAGAGTAAATAACCACAAAGTGTTGTGCAATAATACGCAGTTAGGCTGGCTACCATTAATGAGTACAATAAGAATGCAGTACTTGAAAAACAACTAGACATATCCATGAAGGAGGAGTCTGCTTTAGAAAGAGAGCTTAATGGAATGGTTGAACTGAAAAAAAATAACGCCTCATTGAAGGTAATTTTTCTCTTTTTATATTTAACACATGTTAAAGAGCTTACTGTGTTCGGTTTTGGGACTTGGACATATACACCTTCAAAGAGACAGATACACCTTCAAAGAGATAAAGAGAAGATCGATGAAACCTCAACCCCTTCTTTATGTTTTAAACTTTTAAGTTTGATTCGAATAATCAGGAATATCATTTCTGGTTTGCTTATGAACACCATATCCTATTTGATGATTGCTATTTTTAATTATGCTATTGGTTTCTTATTCAGGATTTCATTTGTTAGTTTTTTTCTAATATTGGAATCAAATTGTTGGCTTTACTTTTCAATAAGACAACTTGTCGAATATTTGAACCCTCATGCTCTCTTACCTCAATGTATAGTGCGTATCATCATCTTATAGCATTGACAAGAGTAATATGATCCTTCTATGTTGTGAAGAATTATTATAATATGAGAGATATGTTTGTGTTGGCTAAATTATCTAATTTCAAACATTATATTTACAATAATTTTAAAATTTTAAATAAAGAAAAGCTTGAGAGTGCTTATTTTAGACAAAGAAAGCAAACTTTAAAGACAAACAACAAATGTAGTTTTCAAAAAAGTGTTTCAGAATTTGGAAAAAAAAATTAGAAGATAAATAAGCTCATGATTTATGATTACAATAGTGTTTCATCAGAAAACGCCATTGTAAATACATAATCTAATGGTTCTTAGTTATTTAGATGTTTCGATTTATGTAATAATTTCTCATTTCTGATATAGTGGTTTTATGTTTGGAATGTCTTATGGATTTTTTTAATATTTTGTTGTTTTGGTATTGATAGATGATGTTGATACATGTTGTGGTTTAATGCTGAAACTAGATTAAATATATTATAAACCGTAAAAAAAAATACTACAAATATATATTAAACAAACAAAATAAAATATTTATAAACAGTAAAGAAAAAAATAGCAAGTTTAAATTACACGAAAAATACAAATATTTATAAAAGTAAAGAAACAAAAAACTATAAATTTATATTAAAACAATCGATATGCAGTGTACCGCGGATTCGAATCTAGTGTCTTATTAAGATTGTAGTCGTTTATTGTAAAGCTTTTTTGGGACCAATGTTATTACTATTCTTATAAATGGAAAAATAAAGAAAAATACAATTTTGGCCCATGTAAACAACGCAATGCAATTGCAAACCCATTTGACCAAGTAAACGTTAATCAGACACATCAATCTGAGAGTGAGAGACCAAACACAATATAATCGTCCATAGCTTCAACTCTTCTCTCTCCTCTGTGCTATAAAAATGCTTGAAATGTAATCAAAAGGATTATCATTCACTATTAAGATGGCGGGGTCTATAGTTTCTTCCATCATTTTCTTTCTTCTTTTTATCATACTCTCACTTTTTATAGATGGAAGCGCTTTTGCTGCCCAAATGGAACACCGCAAACTTGGTGAGCCTTCTACACATACATAGATTAGTTTTAACTCATTTAATTTAATTTAATTTGATTAGTTACAGTAGTTCAATATAGCTTACACAGAAAAATTATCATTGAGAGTACTAAAGGTTTGGCTTTACCAAAAAAAAAAAAGTGCTAAGGGTTTGACGTTATATATGCCATATGTATATGTGCAGGTGGGGAAAAAGAGAATGGCCATAAGGAGGAACTTGGAAGAAACTGAGGGCCAAGACTCCAACAAAAGGGCAACTCCAGGGAGTATATCGAGGCACGATGGATCAAAAACCGCCATAAAAGAGCCTTCCCAAACCCATCCTGATCAAGCGACAACCCAAAAGAAAAAGCCAAATATTACTTACAAAGCCCTGAGGCCCCTGACCGAAGTAAAGCCAGTCTGCATCAAATCTATATACGGCTCTTGTATAGGTAAGGTCTCAGATTATATATGGTCGTTAGGAAATTCTTACAGCTACTATAATTAGGCAATATTGATTTTCTTTTAACTTGCACAGTAAAATCGAAACCGAAACCGAAACCGTCTTCATGTTCTTACTATGGGCGATGTAAGAATCGGCACTAGGCAGACCTGGTCACTGAACTGGCTATAACTTTGGAAATATATTTAATTGTTCGTGGGTTTTCTCTTGATGTGGTTCTTCATTCTTATCGTGGTGTTTATATTGATGGAAAAGTAGATCCACTTATATAGTTTATCATATCACAAATATATTGTAATCTTTTTCGTTGATATTCCATATTTCCATTATACCTATTAAAGGAATTAAAAATACCATAGACCATGTTTTACAAGCTAGAAGACTTGCTTACTTTTCTGTCTCTTTTTTTTTTGTTTGGTCGTCATCTCTCCTATCTCTCATCGGCGCCACTTCTTCACAAAAAAATTCTTCTTCATCCACCTTACCCACGTTATGAATAAACTATATATGCCTCAAAATACCATTGTAAATCAAATTATATTTGAGGTCTCGAACATCAGACTAAAGTCACCGTTGCAAATAACTGTTTGATGTACGCAACTACCATATAGACAGTGGAGTGAGTTTTCTTGAAATCCATTTGCAACGCAGCGTAAGAAAAGGAATTCGAGGTTTGCTAGCTTCACCAGTTGTAACGAACAATGAACGGGTTGAGATTATAAGCCAAAGGGAACGATGCTCAAGGTTTAAAACTGAATATTCTGGTTTCAATTGATGAATTCAATAAAAGCTGCTAACTTACAAACAAAGCAAACCTTTAAATAAGCAACTAATTAAAATCCTAAAGAAAGTAGCAAAACCGTACGCTACAAGAAAAAAGGAAAAGAAACAAACACCAAAGACCAAAAATATAAAAGACCCAAACGAAAATGATAAGATCATATAACCCGGTTGAGACATTGTGTATAAATGCTAGAACAAGAATTTCCAGGAGCATTTCGTTTCTGAGAGGTGTAAATAAAAAAACATCTCCTGGATAAGCTTCACGAGTAATCAAATGGTGTTTGAATTCGATCAATTTGATTATTTGGAAAGTTCATGATCGTCTTGAGATCGAATTAAAACCGTTAATCAAAGCTGTTGAGTTATGGAAGCTGCGTGATAACCTCATAAAGAGGCAGATGTATAAGACCATAACTATATATTCTCAAGATAAAGAGCGGATCGTAGCTCGAGATGTTTGGCCAAGGCTACAAAATCTATTCCACAAACAACAAACAATGAATCCCTTTAAAAGGGGTTTGGGGACAAATGGTAAGATAGTGAAAAGTCACCCCACTTGACCGAGTAAACGAAAACATTGCGAGTGGAGAGCCGGAGACCACTAAAAACCCAAAATCCACCAAGTGACAAAACAACTAGGCCATCTATAGCTTCAAACTCTCTATCTATCTTAATTATCCCGACCATTTTCTTGGGCTTATTCTCTACCATAGCTTCGACTCTCTTATCCATAACCAATAGATTTAAGAATTTTGCGTCAGAGTATATAATTTTAAATACATGAAAATAAAACATCGGGTGGTTCAAGGTAGCTTATATGAGTATACTTGAGGCCAAATTTGCAAAAAAAAAAAAAATGCAATGAATACTGTAAATTAGTGATGTACTTTTTCGCGCATGATTTAAACAAATAGCATCATATCATGTAAATCGGATGAAAATTAATTCCTATTTTTATTAATTCATTTATTTACTGGGTTAGAGCATCTTCAATAGTGCTCTATTTTTAGAGATATCTATATTTTTAGAGTAAAATAAAAATCTACGAATGCCAGGCATGATGTATTAGTATTACTCGAGCTAAATGCGCTGTTCTCAGAATGATATTCCATATCTTGCTCTAAAAATAGAGAAATGAATAGTGTTTCTTTAAATTTGGAGAAACACGTACTATTCATTTCTCTATTTTTTAGAGCAATACTTTTTTATTTACAATATGATACTTCAATTTATATATGTATTTATTTTATACTCAAACAAAATTATGTATTCATATTTGTACTTTTTTATTGTTAAAGGATAAAAGAAAAATAAAAAGATACATATGTCCAGTCCATACCCAATGTTTTAAATTACAGACCCAATGTTTTAATTGATCATTGTGGGAAAATTATATCAATGGAGATGCTTAAAAATATAACAGTTATTTTTTAATTTTATGTGATGTAATGCAATGTTCTTTTTATAATAAAATATTTAATTTTGATAAAATCAGAATTTTATTGAAGTATTGTTATAGAATAAAATGAGTGGATCAAATTTGTAAAATTGTAAAGTAAAGAGTTTTAGTATAATTTGGTTAATAAAATAAAAATATTATATATTTCAAATATTATTTTTAAAATAAAAATAGAGTCAACTATTGGAGCAAACTCTTGCTCTATTTTCTAAGATTTCTATTTTTAGAAGAAAAAATAAAGCCAACCATTGGG